>JAAGKR010011749.1:7290-18432 GCA_011419295.1 Clarias macrocephalus
GACTCCTTTCCAATGGAACTCCCTGGCCGAGGAGGCCTTTAAGGAACTCAAACGCCGCTTCACCACGGCACCCATCCTCATCTTCCCGGATCCCGCCCAGTCAATCTGGCACTTGAGGAATGGAGACATTGGCTGAAGGGGGCAGAACATCCCTTCCTCGTTTGGACGGAACATCGAAACTTGGAGTACCTAAAGACTGCTAAGAAGCTAAATTCACTTCAGGCACGATGGTCACTATTCTTTTCTCGTTTCCTGTTCACATTATCTTATCGTCCTGGTTCCAAGAATGTTAAGCCTGATGCCCTCTCACGACAGTTCTCCTCTTCCCAAGACACATCCTCGCCAGAAACAATCCTCCCCCCCCACTGTCTTGTGGCAACGACCCAACTGGATGTGGAACATCTCGTTCAGCAGACCCTCGAGCAAGAACCAGGCCCAAGTGTCGTTCCCCCCAACAAACTCTTTGTTCCTGCCTCTGTGCGCCCTCAATTGTTGGACTGGGCCCATAGTTCCAGGCTGGCCTGCCATCCTGGAATGGCACGCACCCTGTTTCTCCTAGACCAACATTTTTGGTGGCCCACCATCAAGGAGGATGTTAAAAGTTTTGTGGCTTCCTGTGATGTCTGTTCTAGGAACAAGAACACAAACAGACCGCCAGAAGGGTTACTTCGACCTCTCCCCATCCCTCACCGCCCCTGGTCCCACATCTCCATTGATTTTGTCACCGGATTATCACCATCACAGGACAATACATGCATCTTCACCATTGTAGATCGTTTTTCCAAATCAGCTCATTTCATCCCACTACCCAAACTCCCGTCAGCCAAAGAAACAGCAGAGCTCCTGGTCAACCATGTTTTTTGCCTTCATGGGCTCCCCATCGACATTGTCTCGGACAGGGGCCCCCAGTTCTCAGCCCAATTTTGGAAAGCCTTTTGTAACCTTATCGGCGCCACCCCCAGCCTCTCATCTGGATTCCACCCTCAAACTAACGGCCAGACCGAACGGATGAACCAAGACCTAGAGAAGTCTCTAAGGTGCATGGCCTCTCGGGACCCGTCCTCTTGGAGCCGCTTCCTCCCCTGGGTTGAGTATGCCCACAACTCACTACCGACCTCCTCCACAGGCATGTCCCCCTTTCACTGCTGCCTTGGCTACCAACCTCCCCTTTTTCCCACCCAGGAGGAGGAGGTGGCTGTTCCCTCTGCCCTAACATTTGTCCGCAACCATCTTTTGCGCACCGTTAGCTCCTTCCGGCGTCACGCTAACCGTCACCGATCATCAGCTCCAAGATATCGGATAGGCCAAAGGGTAATGCTATCTACGCATGACCTTCCCCTCAAGACCACCTCAAAAAAACTCTCCCCAAGGTTCATCGGCCCCTTCACTATTAACCGCATCATCAACCCATCATCTCTGTCTGCCTAGTTTTGACCTCGCTTTGTTTTCTCTGACCACGTCTCTGCCTCTCGATTTGGATTTGTTGTTTCGATATTTCCTGTTGTCGACCACTTACCTGCTTCCCCGACCACGATTTTGGATTACGGACCCTTCTCTCGTCACTCCGGCCACGACCTTCGCCTGCTCTCCGACCACGATTTATCCTCGCTCCCCGCCGAACTCACGCTGTCATCCATACACTGGCTCTGCACGCCCCGGTTTCACTCTACGCCTCAGTCTTCTCGCGCCGGCACGCAGCTCAGGTCACACGCCGGCTCTGCGCACTTCCGCATTCCCCAGAGGAGGGCTGCATACTCCGGCTTCACTACGCCTCAGGCTTTTCGCGCCGGCACACAGCTCAGGTTACACACCGGCTCAGCGCACTTCCGCATTCTCCAGAGGAGCGTCAGACACATCGCCTCTCGCCTCGGCGCACTCCTGCCAGTACTACTTGCCTTTGCATTACAGCAACGCTTTCCCTGTTCAACGCGGAATCCACAATACAGCTTCAAAGCACCACGAAGTGAGTCACAAGCACGCTTTAACGTCACTTCAGCATACACTCCAAATCTCTGCACTTGGATCCACAACGCCCTCTACCGAGCCTGACACTTGAGTAACATCAAATTCTGAATCCAGAATATTAATATGATCTTGGCCCACCCTTTGCAGCTATAACAACTTCAACTCTTCTGGGAAGGCTTTCCACAAGGTTGTGTTTATGGGAATTTTTGACCATTCTTCCAGAAGCGCATTTGTGAGCCTGGCTTGCAGTCTCTGCTCTTATTCATTAATTCATCCCAAAGGTGTTCTATCAGGTTGAGGTCAGGACTTCATGCAGGCCAGTCAAGTTAGAACAGGAAGAGCCATCCCCAAACTGTTCCCACAAAGTTGGGAGCATGAAATTGTCCAAAGTTATAACAACGCATTAAGAATTCCTTCCACTGGAGGTAAGGGGCCGAGCCCAACTCCTGAAAAATAACCCCACACCAGTTCCAAAATGAAATAACTACTACTACTACTAATAATAATAATATAATAATAATATAAAATTAATGACACCACATTTAACATTGATTATTTTACGATAACAGTACATGTTTTTATTATTATTATTATTATTATTATTATTATTATTATTATTTATATCAAATAAATATGCAATACTGAAGTACTAGAAGTGCTGCAAAGGCCTAACTAATCATTGTAAATAAATAGACAATCATTGTAAATAAATAATTAATTAATTCAGCCAGAGTGCAACGTATTACTGTTCTGTCCGATGGATATTCCACACCATTAAATATTATGTGTAATAGAAATGTATAAAAGCAAAAAAATTATGCTATGGTAAGAGGAATAAAAGAATAATAAAACACTTCATTGTGCAGTTATAAGAAGTAAAATATAATTCAAACTGATGCTTGAACTGGGGGGGTGTAGGCTATAAAACAGCAATTTTAGGAGACTAATTTCCGAGAACTTAATTTCTCCACTGAAATATACTTCTCTTTTTCCTTCCCTGGTCAAGAAGTTCAACTTCCTTACTTAAACAGATCTCACCTTTTTTTATGTGCTTTTATTGTTCTCAAGGTACGATGTGATTAATTACATTAACTATAACACAGGACATGGGAAAGCTTAATCTTTTTGTCTGATCACACACACATTCATTCACAGCTGCAAGTGCAAAGGTTAAGGGTGAGGTGCAAGATTTCTGCCCTGATCTCTATGTGTACACATGACCTCACAGTGATGTCTGTCTCACACACAAATATAAGATATTAAATATCTCTAAGATTCTGGAATGATAGTAGTGCAGCAGCTATGTTCATATATTCATAGAAAAAGCATAGATAACGCTATCAGTCAGAATTTAATAAATCTAAATTAGTTCATCACAGTACAGAGACAACACTTGTTAATGCACTAAATGACCTCCTTTCGGCCTCTGATCAGGTGTGTTACTCGACCTCAGTGCAGCTTTTGACACCATTGATCATAGTATTCTCCTTCACAGATTGGAAAATGTAGTAGGAATTAAGGGAACGGCCCTCTGCTGGCTAAAATTCTATTTGACTGATCATTATCATTTTGTAGATTTAAATGGTGACTATTTTGCATGTTCTCAAGTGGAGTTTGGTGTTCCACAGGGTTGGTTTTAGGCCCACTGCTTTTTTGTCTTTACATGCTTCCTCTGGACAACATACAGTACTTCATAGCATGGAAGTAGTTTTTATTGTTATGCTGATGACACAGTTGTATGTCCCAGCAAAACCAGATGAGAAAAACCAGTTTAATAAAGTTGAGCAATGTGTGAAGGACATAAGAGACTAGATGTTAATTAATTTCCTACTACTAAATCCTGATAAAACTGAATTTGTAGTCATAGCAGCTAGAAGCAAGCTTTTTGATCACGCTGTAACTATAGATGGTCTTTTTCTCCCATCAAGTGAAACTGTAAAAGGCCTTTGCGTGATTATTGATTCCAGGCTTTCATTTGAAGCACATGTAGATAATATTACCAGGAGAGCTTTCTTTCACCAAGAAAGAATATTGCCAAGATAAGGAATATAATGTCACTAAACGATGCAGAAAATTTTGTTCATGCTTTTATACCCTCTAGGTTGGACTATTCTGATGCCTTCTGTCTGGTTGTTCAACTAGGTGCACAAACAAGCTTCAGTTGATCCAGAATGCCCGCCGAAAGTCCTCCTCAGAATCACAAGATATAAGGACATGACCCCTATCTTATTCATACTGCAATGGCTTCCAATTAAATTTCGCATAGATTATAAAATACTATCATTGATGTATAAAGCATTAAATAGTCTCGCCCAACAGTATCTGAGTCAATTGTCTCACAATCAGTGTCTTACGATCTGTCACACCTACTTCGATTTTTTTTTACTTCTTTTTCTTACAAAGCCCCAAAGTTATGGAATAGCCTCTCAATTAATGTTCGGAACTCAGACACAGTCTCAGTGTTTAAGTCTAGGCTATATCCTACTTATTATCATTATCTACGTACCATTTCGATTCATACACATTCACATTTTGATTGTGTAAAGTTACTTTGCCACAATGACAATTGTTAAAAGCGCTATACAAATAAAATTGCAATTGAAATAAATAAATTAAAATTGAAATATACATGCATACTGATGTCTACATTTTACTTTACTCTACCTTTAAAGGGTTCATAGTAACATGCCTTTACCTAAATCTAAATAAACATAAAAATAAGTAAATTGGTCAAATTAAGATATTAGTCAGTAGTTATTTAAAATGATGTTGAAGCCTGGTTGAATTCTCAAATCTGATTGGTCAGAATTTCTCTATAATAACACAATAGGTTTATATTAATGCATTTGCTCTAATACATTATTTCTAGCTTCTATAAGAGCTCAAACACGGACTCATTAGGCGGATTCTATACATAATCTAAGACTAATAGTAAATATAGTTTATTAGAGCATGGTATTGTTTAACAATGGAAATGTATAAGACATTGTTTGTTTGAAAGCATATTCAGTTTGTAGCAGTCAGAATTTCTTAGCACAAGCTAAGCTACATTTCATGCTTTCCAAGCTGTCGATAAAATGACAAACTGCATTGTGAGAGTGAGAGAGAGAGAGAGAGAGAGAGAGAGAGTCAGGGTGGTGTGTGGTAGTGAGGCAATGACAACAAGGAAATACAATGTCTGACAAACGTTCCACAACATTAAATATAACTATAAACTTTTGAAAATATGTGCTGTGTTGTACATTAATAAATGACAATGTAAACTTTGGTAAATGGCTGTGATACAAACAGAATATGATGCACCAGAATGTGCTGTTAGACACAAATAAGGCACTCAAATAAACTACATAAACTAATATAGATTTGCTTTTTTTTTTTTTTTTGGTGCTAATGCATATGCTGTAAAAAACATAAATACACAAATAGACTATTCATTAGACCTATATTGAATAAAATAATACATGGTTATTGTGCAAATTTAGACTTATTAAAAACAGTGGAAAAACAAGTTATGGTAAGATCACATGAGAGCCATATGATAGATGCACAATTATATTCATGAATGAAGTTCAGTCATGAATGCAAATCTAATCAGCACTAAATGTGATGCTCAAAGACACAAAATAAGATAGTATCAGCCTTATGTAAAACGTCAGTTTTTAGCATTTTACCGATAATAACTGATTAACCGATTAAATTGATCTCTTAACATAAGGCAGCTCTTCAGTCAAAACTTGGTTGGTATAGTCTGCATGTCCCCCCCCCCCCCCCATATGTGTGTATCTGTGTGTGTGCTGTGTGCTATGCCATTAAAAAGACACAATCCTTTGCATTATCCCTAACCCTGCACTCTTATCTTTCTTTGTCCAGGTGTCCTGTGGCATTTTTTGTTCTGCAATTTCTCCCCGGTGCAATGTGCCAGGAAAGCCATCCATCGTTTATCCCAACGCTAGAATGGACTCTCTGTATTATTTTACAATTGTTTGATTATCTATATGTTAGATTATTTTGATAATCTAACCCCCCACTGCAGTGTGTGTGTGTGTGTGTGTGTGTGTGTGTGTGTGTGTGTGTGTGTGTGTGTGTGTATGTGTGTGTGTGTGTGTGTGTGTGTGTGTGAATGAGAGTCCTGTGTTTTAAAATTTTATTCGTAAAATGTATTTTAAATTTTTGCTCGTCATGTGGAACGCTTGCAAACCTTGTTACTCGCAATCCAAGGTTCCACTGAATATTACTTTGCATGAGACATAGGCAGCCTGGTGGCATCAGGTTTAGCTTTGTGGCCTTGTACCTCCAGGGTCGAGGGTTCGATTCCTGCTTTGGATCTGTGTGCATGGAGTTTGCATGGCTGCCCTGTGTTTGTTTCATGGTTGCCCTGTTCCTCCAGATACACAGATTTCCTGGCACAGTCAAACGACATGCAGCGTAGGCTATTTGACATACCCAAATTCCTCATAGTGTGTAAGTGAGGTGTGTCCTTGTTTGCCCTTTGATTGAGGGTGCACCCCGTCTCATGTCCAGAGTCCCCTGGGATAGGCTCCAGCCTTCACATAACTCTGAAAGGATAAGCAATATAGAGAATGAGTGAGAGTGAGTGTATGAGACATGACCTTTAAACAATTAACAACACAAATCACACAGCATTTCAGTGCTTGTTAAGTACATTTAGTGCTTTAAAACCTGATTATGTAAGAATCACAGCTCTAATAACAACAGCACTGATATAAATATCCAAAATAATCATACTGTGAAGATACTGTGAATACAATCAGATGGCATTAGATTATAGTAGAAGGCATGTTGGACTTTGCAAATAGAGAGAGTTAATAGTAAAGCCCTGAAGGGTGTCTAGAATAAATGTGTGCAATGCTGTTGGATTCTGACCCAATAAGCAATTTCTTCTTTGATAAATCAATGATAAGGCACAGAGCTTCTGGTGATCATAAAACTTTTACCAGCCCCTGAAATCACACACTGTAACACACATTCTTATGGCATCATTTTATCACATGTGCTGAAGCCATCCTGAATCACAGCATCATAATTTATTTTCATTTACCGCCAGTGGAGATGAAAATAATGAGCAGGTGTCCTGAGAATAAAGTGTCATTTCAATGTCAAAGTCTTTTTCGATATCTAATAGATTTCACTGTGAGTTTTTTTTTTTCCTTTGAGCCTTTGATACCTAGCAGATGAAAGATGATGATTCTGTTGTGCACTTCAGCTGAGTTACAAATCTTGGCATCTTCCTGGCACGTTTGAAGATCAAATTGTCTTAGTATTTTTTAAGCAGCTGCACACATATCACACATTCTTTTTTCAGTTTTTCTTCTTGTTCTTTTACCTCTGAAATAAAATCGCAAAAAGTTTCTACTTACTGCCCAGATGCACCCTTCTATCTACCACCATATGCATACAGATGATGAAATAAAGCTAAACTAGAGTCTCCGTTCTTTTGTTGTGCTGTGGGGGGCATTTACTTAACTTACCTTATGCACATTGCCTGACATTCCTTGCTTGCTTGCTTGCCAATCAATACAAAGATTTTCTGTATGACCACAGGCACTTTTGGCTTTGTCACTCGATTCCATGCAGTGTTTCGGTATAAAACATGATGAAAATTATTTGTAGGTAAAATCCCTTAAATCCATTTAATGGCACTTTATTTATAAGTTATTTAACAGGCACTGTGCTTACTGTATATACTGTATAATGGTATTGTAGTAATGCATGGATCCTTTATTCAGGGTCGCAGGGGCCTGGAGCCTATCCCAGAAGACTTAGGGCACATGGCAGGGTACACCCTGGACAGGGTCCCAATACATTAGAGGGCACAGACACACACACACATACACTCACTCCTTCACACACTACAGGCAATTTGGGAACGCCAATTAGCCTAACCTACATGTCTCTGGACTGTTGGAGGAAACCGGAGTACCCAGCGGAAACCCACCAAGCACAGGGAACATGCAAACTCCATGCACACAGAGACGGGAATCGAGCCTGGCCGGGAATCGAACCCAGACCCTGGCAAGGTGACAATGCTAACCACTACACCACCGTGCCGCCCTAGTAAAATCCTTGCTTAATAGCATACCTTGAAAGTTAACAGGATGTGCTGAGCATTTGGTGGATAAAACTTGTGGTGGATAAAATATTTAAAAATACAAATGAAGTTACAGGTGGAACTTGAAAAATTTTAATATCGTGCAAAAGTTCATTTGTTTCACATAAAAGGTGAAACTAATACTGTATACGAAATAGCCGCATTGAGGCAGTGATTGCTGCAAAAGGGGCCCAAACCAAGTACTGAGTACACATGCATACTTATACTTTTCAGAGGTCCGATATTGTCCTATACACAATCCTTGTGTTATTAATTGCATATAATATTCTAATTTTCTGAGATTGTGGATTTGGGGTTTTCATGTGCTGTAAGCCTTGTATCATCTCAATTATGACAAATCACGGCTTGAACTATCTTGCTTTGCATCTAATGAGTCTACCTCATATATTAGTTTCACCTTTTAAATTGCATTACCAAAATAAATGAAGTGTTGCACAATATTCAAATTTTTCGAGTTTCACCTGTACTGTATATGCATCAGCTGTGAGGTCTGGTCACTGGATTCATATATCCCTTGCAAAAGTACTCATACCCCTTGACCACATTTTGTCACACGACAACCACAAATATAAATGTACTTTTTGGGATTTTATGTGATAGACCAAATCAAAGTGGAATCGTAAAGTGGAAGGAAAATGATAAATTATTATTATTATTATTTTTACAAATAAAAAGATGAAAAGTGTGGCGTGCATTTGTATATTGCCAGGGGCGGATCTACCGGGGTGGCACGGGGTGGCAATTGCCACCCTAAGAAAAAGGCTTGCCACTCCATTTGCAACCCCAGCACTAGTGTCCTAGTGTTCTAAAAATAAAAGAGTTTTTTTAATTTATCTAACGTTCCAATCCAGAGGTTCAAGTCAATCACACATCAGCCTCTATTTCATTTTTATAGGACAATGTGAAAATGTGCACTCTAGTGTATACACCGAATAAGAATAGTGTTCCTTGAATCCACAAAAACCATGCAAGCATGCTTGCTTCAGTGTTGCCACCCCTCATAATTTTAATGCCACCCCCTTGCCACCCCATGAATAATTTTCTGGATCCGCCCCTGTATATTGCCACATACAACTAACTAAAATCCAGTGGAACCAATTGCCTTCAGAAGTCCTAATAAGTAACTAGAGAGGTTTGCTAGAGAACATTATTGAACAAACAGGAACACACCAGACAGGTCAGGAATAAAGTTGTGGAGATGTATAAAGCATGGTAAGATTCTTAAAAAAATATTCCAAGGACATGTAAAGAGTATGGCACAGCTGCTAACCTACCAAGACATGGCCGTACACCTAAACTGACAGGCAAGTAGAGCATTAATCAGAGAAGCAGCCAAGAGACCCCTGGGGCCTCATGGAAGAGTGGCAAGAAGAAAGACAATGTCGCACAATAAAACCCGTTTGCAGTTTGCAACAAGCGATGTGAAACTGCAAAGAGGAATTCTTATGACTTTCTGTAGCTCCCCTTAGTCAAATCACGGACACAAGGCGTTCTCTGTTTGGTCACTGGCATTTATTGCACGTTCATACTATAACATGCTGTGGCTATGCCGTGAGAACTAAGAACAAAAATAACATGGCCATTGCAAAGTTAATGCTCAGTGTTATAGTGCCTGACATTACCAAGCCTTTTTATTTTCTGTTTGCCTCCCTGATCTTGAGCTAATCTATATTTGTTGAAATGGGTTCAGTTTCTGAAAGCCACTGCACCCAAGACAAATTCCTTGTATGCTGTTTACACTTGGCCAATAAATCTGATTCTGATTCTGATCTTGAGCTGATCTTGTCTGCTTCCTTCGTTTACAAAAACTTTTTTAGCATAGGTTTTGATGTACATGTTACATTTTTACTTTACTTTGGGTTTGACTGCCTTTTGTTTCTGTCTTGATTTATTGATTGATTTATTGATCGTGGGCACCCAAGCCTCATTTATGCCAGTGGGGAGCAAAGGCTAGCCGGTCCAGTTCGATTACACAGAAAATTAATTCAGCATACCTGACTGACAAAAGTAAATGGTGGCCATGATAGAAAGAACACCCAGTGCACCACAGCCTACTGTACACATGGCACAGCATAAAAAGGCCTCCAAATTCTCTAGATACTACCCTGATTGATCACCCATGGGAAGCACAATTCATGGAGGATCTGCTACCAATGTGCTGCTGCCAGACATCTCAGCACACTCCGGAGGTCTTGTGGCATTTTTTCCACGATGGGTAGGCATGATACTGGGCATAATATTTTGCATTATAATATTATGTAATTTCTATGGTGTAAATGTAATGACACAAACATTAGCTTTGTGTACCCAAGCACAGAGAACAGAGAGCTAACAACAAAGAATTAATAAAATAATAAGATCATTAAAGAAATATTTTTGGTCCTTTAGTCTTGATGTTTGTTTATTTTTTCTTTCTTTTTTTTCTCCCCATTGTTTTTTGTAAGAGTGAGTTGGCTTAATTTAAATTGCTTGAAATTAACAGTTTCCTGTCTTCATTGGTATAACAAGTTCAAACTGCTTACATATATATTGCCATGAATGACATCCTTCAATATTTTTTCAATTCTTCTATTTAAATGCTTTCATTTTTGTCCATCCAAACACATGGGGCCTCAAAGTTTATATTAGTAAGATACACTATGTGGCCGAAATGTTTTGTGGAGAACTGAGTGTTGAACTTGACATCCAAAGCCGTGGATATTATTAATCATTTTGCTACTTTAGCAACCCCCACTTTCTTCTAGGATGTTTTTCCATTATATTTTAGAGTGTGCCTTTGGCGATTGCCAATTCAATGACATGAAGCCTAGTGTGTAGCCATCATTACAATTAATAAAGGTGTTTATTGAAGTTGGTCAGGTCATTGGCTCTGTGCGGTGGACACAAGCACTTGGACATATATTGCAGGTTGTTGTAATATTTGTAGTACATAATGACAGTAAAATTTCAATAAATTATCCTGACTAAAGCTTAAAGGTAGTTCCTGATGTGACTTATTCATCACCATAAGAATTTGTTATAACACTATTTTCTTTGATGCGAAATGA
>JAAGKR010011750.1:0-18431 GCA_011419295.1 Clarias macrocephalus
AGCGGGAACGAGATGCTGCGTTCCGATGCCGCACTGCTGGCGTGCCTGGACGTCCTTCAGACAAAATTGACCTGAGGATGTTTCCGGTTCACTCCTATTTATAACCTGCAGGTGCACCTTATTCGGTGACGTCATGCCTGGCACAGGTTATAAGCCGAAGGTATTCGGCGGGTTTGACATGCACAGGCTTCACAACCGGGCAACAAAGAGATGTTCCCATAGCGTTTTCACGCAGCATCTCGTTCCCGCTTTATCAGGGAACAGGGTTACAGCCAAGTAACCCGAGACGTTCATTCTAATTCTGAAATCTGTATTAAAGTCTGTCGTAGCTGATGCGCTGCACCGTCTGAGCTGCATTGCTAGAAAATGTAGCGCGTAATCACAAAGTTTCACCGTTTAGTCATAATTTTGTGCTTTTCAGCATTGCCTTTTATGGAGCCTTGTGGGCGGAGCTAAGTATAAATGTTCCACTTTTTACAACACATAGTTTTTAATCAATGTATGTAAGTAACTTATTAATTTCTACGTAATTGATCATTGATGAACTTGTAGCGAGCCACATAAAGCGCACTTTTCTGCAGGTACAGTAAAAGTAAGTCGGCTGAATGTAAAAGAAGCTGCTTATTCTGCCCGGGGGGTTTGAATTGCCTACAGACGTTTGTGTACTGGGTCTCTCGCGAGAGAACGCTGCCGGTCCGTAGATGGAAGATGGTGACGCACACGGTCACCTGACCTGGATATAAAGCACACTTGGGAAGCAGCTCGGGAAAAGGGACTGGAGATCCTCCGCGCTGTGATTATCAGAACTGTTTACGGGTTTGCGAAGAATACGAAGTCTGTGCCTTGCGGGTTTTCCCTTGGTCCGGATTTTTTCCATAATTTCTCTCGCGACCAATTCATCTGTCCTCACACACACTATTGCAATAACCTTGACTTTGGACATTCTCCACACACACACACACACACACACACACATGGCTTTAGTTTGTATATATTTTGTAAATATTGTTTTCTTTGTTGGTTTTGTGCACCTTTTTGTTTAGTTTGTGTCTATAATACACTTTTGGTTTTTGCTAATTGGTCGTTGTGATGTCCTTCTTGTTCTGAATCGCTTAGCTACAAAGCTAACTAGCTTCTAACACAAGGCTGAATCCCAAATCCCTCTCTAACCCCAGATCAAGGGCACTACTCAGTGCGTGGAACAAGGGATTGTAGCCCCTACATAGCGCACTAGCTTTCCATTTAACATTATTTGGGATTCGACCCCAGAACCGTTAGTTAGCTATTAATTGTAAAGCGTGAAATGTCAGTATTAGTTAACGTCACCTGCACATCATTTTATAAAGCCTAAAGCACAGCGTGTTCCGCAGCATCCTCTCATCTGCAGCAGAAGCACTGAAGTAGCTCATGCTAATGCTAGCAAAAGGCAGGAAACCCAGGTGGAACCACATATTTGTGCAGCATCTGAGCTAATCACGTTATGATAACAAGCCAAACTTCTGTAAATGAATATCCTTATTACCTTTGTCACACATCCATTTTCACACACGTGTTTCTCGTTTGAATAAGTTACGCGTTCCACAACGACACGCTGCATATGAAATAATCAGCAGAACAGAAGCTGTCGCTCATTAAGTTACTCGTTTATCTGAGTCGCGCGTCTGTAAAACGTCAGGTAGGACATTAGTGATGGAACAGGAAGTCCATTGTCGATTATTTTCCTGTAACAGCAGCACTCTCAGGGGTTTATTCCTCACTTAGCGCTCATATTAATGCTGAGCTGTGTGTATTCGCACAAACACACGGTGATGGATGCAGTGGACCGAGCAGACTGCGTCTCAGATGATTTATTTAGAGATGTCCAGTCCTGAATATTGCATTACTCATGCAAAGTATGTTTGTGTGTAGATATTTGTGAGTGCTAATATGTGTCTGAGAGAGAGAGAGAGAGACTGTAACTGTTTCATTTCTGCTTTGATTTCACTCTCATTAATTCAGGACATCAGACTTTGCTTCATTTTTCTTTTCTTTTGTTTTCCAAATCTGCATATTGTTACTTATTTTACATAATATTTTGTATCGTACAGCATCGGCTCCACAACTCCTGACAGCCAAAATGTTTCGTTTCAACCATGTTTTATTTCCTTTTTTCACGCCCAGGGGTTTGTCCGGTGTCACAGATTTACAAGTCCTCCTAAGCGCTTTTCCTAAGTACTATGATAAATGTACATGTTGAATAATTAATTTGTAGCATTACATTCACACCATTATGCTTATACAGAATAAAAAGCTTTATGCAAATTAGAAGTGGCTTCATATCCTTCTGTCAGGTTAACATTACCCTGCTATTGCTATTCTATTACACGTAGCATAATACAGTACGCAAAGAAATAGCGAAAGTAATCCTGACTGAGACACGGGGGATTTTGTTCTGTTGATATTAGCACATAGACTAGCCAGCCTGTTACGAATATGCATCCTGCTTCAACTTAATTTGCGACAATTCCCGAAGTGGAAACTCTGCTAGCTGAATTTATCCAGCGTGACCCTGATCAGGCAGCTACTGAAGATGAATGAATGAATAACTGACCAGCATCCGGTAGCACCGAATCATTTTCCCACCAGCCAGCAAGGTGAAGTTCTTTAGTTAGAGACCTCAGTAACATTAGATTGCTAGAAGGTTCTGCATTTAGAGGAAAACATTCTGTAATCCTGTACCTGTACCTGTACCTGCTCAACAGTACAAGATTAGAGACGACATGACTGATGTCTCATTTTGACATCACTGGGTATTTACTCAGAACTTCCTGACAAACCTACTGTAATATAATCTGCAAACGCACGACAGGTGAACACAAACCGGGGAAAGTAAAGGAGGCGGGTGTGGAGGTGTAGGGGCTTGGGGCTTGGGGCAGGGCCGCACTGTAAGCACTGGTGTTTGTTTCTATGGAAACTATGAAAATTATGTTTCTGAGTGCAGGGGTGGTTTCAGTTTGCCTTCGAGCTCAGACATGCAGACATTAAAAATAAATAAATAAATGAATAAATAAATAAATGAATGAATAAAAGAAAATAGCAGGACTCCCGGAAATACAGCCTTCGACTTTGGCAGCTGCACAAAGCACCCGCCGGCCCTGAATCATGCACTTCAGTAAAAGCTGTCGCCGGGGCTTCTGGCTGAATTATCACGTAGCGTGGCCTGGACAAGACCTTACGCTGATACACTCCGTCTTCTGGACGCGTCTTAGACACATTACTGTACGTTACTGCTGTAATGCAGAGACTATATATCTCTACTGCTCTGAGGATATCAGCGTAGTGTGTCGGACCGTTCCTGCACCCCAGCGACATCGCTCCGATTCTTCACTGCACTTACCTGGAGATGAGATGAAAGATGCTTCAAACTATTTCACTTTCTGCTGGTTTTGCAATTGTTTTGATGTTTGCGTTACATCACTTCAGTTCCGGTCCTGCACTTCACCAGTCATGTGGCCTTCATTCATTCATCTGTAACTCAAATACTGATTTCTGTGCATCCTTGATATGTTTAGCTTCTTGTCTCTGTTATTTGTGTTAGCTTTAGCATTAACCCTATATAGCCCGCAGTTCTCTTACTTCTGTTTGATTTTACGTTTGCTTTTTGCTGTTATGAAACTTGCATCCTACTTCAAACCAATTTGTGTCAATTCCCACAATAGAAACTGAACTCGTTTAATTTAAACCAGAGCGACCCTGATCAGGCAGCTACTGAAACTGGCACCAAATCATTTTCACATTCACCACTCAGATTCACCACCCAGAAATTGTTTTAATGTACATATGATTAACTCAGTAATAATTATTGAAATTTAAACAGCAAAATTCCATTAATAAATTTATGATTTGGGATAAATTTCTCATTTTGAAGACCCTGTAAAAGTTAATTGATGAATGAATCGATTTGCATTGACTCCACCTATTCCTGTTACACATCTCAACACGTGCAAGACTCAACATTTTCGCACAAACAAATCAGGAATGTTTACAGTTAATTGCCAATTTGGCTCTAATGAATTATTTTTGATTCTCATCATTTGGCCTCATCATCATATCGTTTCCTGGATTCTGGTGTTTTTACTTTTTCCAGTGAGTATGATTTTATGTCTTCATGCTCCAGTGGGTGAAAAATTAGTGATGGTGGAAACATCTCAGTGTAAAGCTAGTAAGAGTGCTGAGAATCCTCAGGTGGTAAAAAGGAACAACTCTCTCTCTCTCTCTCTCTCTCTCTCTCTCTGCTGCACATTGATATCACTGATTCATGCAGTTCTTCTCCATCTCCTCAGTTGACCCCTGTAACAGACTGAAGGTATTCTATATATAGACAGTATATACACTATATGAACAAAAGTATGTGCCCCAGTCCAAACCTGCAGTGACATTGTATTGTATCCAAACACACACACACACTTCAATATGGAGTCGATTCCCCTTTTACAGCTCTAACAGTTTACACTCTTCTTAGAAGGCCGTCCGCAATATGTTGGAGTGTTTTTCTGGGAATTCATGTCCATTCATTCTGTAGAGCATTTATGAAGTCACACACTGATGTTGGACGAGAAGGTCTGGCTCTCAATCTCCATCCAGTTCGTCCCAAAGCTGCTCGATGGGGTTGAGGTCAGGGCTCGGTGTTCAGGCCGGTCAAGTTCTTCCACATGAAACTCATCAAACTGTGTCTTTATAGTTGTTGCTTTGTGCACTGGGGCGGAGTCATGTTGGAGTAGAAAAGGGTCTTCACCGAAATGTTGCCACAAAGTTGGAGGCATAGCATTGTCCAAGATGTCCTGGTATGCTGAAGTATAAAGATTTTCCTTCACTGCGGATAAAGGGCCTGACTGAAACAGCTGAATTCAATAATTAACAGGTTTGGACAAATACTCTTTGTCCATATAGTGTACATACATATATTATGAAAATGAAGCCATTACTTAATTCCATTTCAGAAATGTCATTATTATTATTATTATTATTGTGATTTATTGTTTACAGTTCATGATAAACGCTCAACAGCAGCGAACCAAGTAACTCAGCTCTGTTGGGTGTACAATAAAAATAAAACAGGTCTTAAGGGGACACTGTGGTGCACAATAGCCATATGGAGGACCAGCACATCACTGGATTACTGTAATGAACAGACAAAACAAAGCCCCTACAAGGTCCCAGTCCCTGGGCAGCTGCTCCGGAGACTATCCGAGTGCGATCCAACTCCTAGTGTTCTGCTGTATTGCAGTGTTTGCATTAAAAAAAAGAAGAAGAAAATGAGCTAGAAGAAAAAAACCTGGGGCTGTGGACTGTAAATCCATCATAAAGTTCTATCTGGAAAAATATAACTATGATCACCAGGATATCATTAAGTGCAGTGGGAGATGAGGGACCGGCATAGAAGAAGACTTAATCGAGGGAACGTTTCATTATCATCACAACATCTTAGTGCTATTGTCTTTTATATGTTAAAAAAAACACAGTTCAGAGCTTGTTTGGTGCTGATATGAATAAAACTGACTTATAGATGACATACACGATAATCATAACAACGCCCTACTCCGAGCTAGCGGCAGTTAAATATTCAGCCTTGCTTTGTAGAAAGATCAGGTTAATTATTATCATATAGTTGTATTAGTAATTGTAGTACTAGGCTTATAGAGGGCAGCGGGGGCTCTGGTGGTCGAGGCTCTGTGTTGCTGATTAGAGGATCAGTGGTTCAACTGATAGGTAGTCAGTGTTGGGCCCTTGGGCGTGGCCCTTAACCCTATGGCCATATAATTCCCAGCCACTGGAAATGCAGGCCATCATCAGTGCCAGTTCCAAGACCAGAGAAATGGTTGGGTATCACCAGAAAGGGCATCTGGCGTAAAACCTGTGCCAATACCCTGTGGATCGAATGATCCAATGTAGAAACTCCGAGGAAATGAAGGGAAAAAGCCTGAGGGGAGAGAAATATGATTAACACATGTGAGATAAAGATTTAATTGAAATGGATCTCTGGTTATAAGGATGTTGTTTTCTCTGAAGTAAAGGTGAAATAAAACATCGCATTGCATATCATACAGTGCACGTCCTGCTAAATTTAGCTACTGCAATATTGAGTTTATGTCAGGAAATCATTTGGCTGACTAACAAGACTTGTTTTTTGTTTTAATCTGTTTTTGCTTTTTTTAACTTTTCGGGGCATTGGAAAGCTCCATTGCGGCCAAAATAGCTTTTTAAAGCCATGCTTTCCAGATTTAGGGTCTATAACAGATTCGGCATTGTGGTTTAGTGGTTAGCACTCTGATCTTGTACCTCCAGGCTTCGATTCCCGCCTCAGGTCTGTGTGCATGGAGTTTGCATGTTCTCCCCATGCTTGGAGGGTTTCCTCCCAAATCCAAAGGCATGCAGATTAGGCTCATTGGCATTAACAAATTGCCCGTAGTGTGTGTGTGAGTGTGTGCCCTTTGATGGATTGGCACCCCATCCTCAACCCAAGTCTCCTGGGAGGGGCTCCAGGCCCCAGCGACCCTGTATACAGGATAAAGTGATATAGACAATGAGTGAGTGAGTGAGTGAGTGAGTGAGTGAGTGAGTGAGAGGATTATATTGGAAATGTTTGAAGGGAGGTAATAAGATTTTTTTTTAAATACCCAAGGATGAGACTTTACCAAAATGCAGGGGCAAAAGAGGCAGGTCAGGTGTCACTCCACAAGCCTGGTACTTTATGCATATCATGGTAATTATGTTCGAGAATATAATTAACATCATTCACTCAGCTGGGGTAAATAAATACACTTCGAATGCACCGACAAGCTGCAGTTCATTTCCTGCGTGTGTAAAACACAGATTCATTAAATACAGTTTACAAATCGATCAGCTCACATGTGGACGTATTGTAGATTCCTCACATCATAGTAGAAACAACAAAACCACAACCTTCATGACCGATAAGTTTAACATGTTACTTGTGTCCTTTCTGTCATAAAAAAGACCATTTTTAAAGACAAAACGTACAGAAATTCTCCCCGAAATATTCATGCAACTCTCACGAATGTGTCATGAATCCCTAATGTCAGTTCCCTTTAAATGAAGTGTTACCAAATCCCTATTAATCTTGTATAAGGCTGGAATATTAACGCCTCGAGGAGCCACAACGAGATAAAAGAACCGTCAGTCGTAGCCCCGATTTGATCTATCTCTGCTCCTCACTCATCACCCATGTGATCCGCTAAGGACATGGAGAATAAACTAGATCAACCTCATTATCCCACCTTCCCTTGGGTGGCATGAATGATTAATCTGGCACTTAGGGGTTCCTTTCTTCACTCTCGTTCTTCTTTTGTTCACAGGAACGCAATCTACACACGTTCGTCCTGCCAGAATGACGGTCAGAATGAGCTTGACCTCACGCTTGTCAGGCTTTTTCACTGTTTAGATTCATCCGTGATGCACTGGAGCTACAGCAACGTCATTCACTCCCTCAGGAGGAAATTAAAAACATCAGACAGGAAGAGAATTCAAATAGAGAAGTTCTCATTTTATTGAACCTTTAAAGATCCTTAAAAAGTGATTTCTTATCAAAAAGCAGAAGAATTTTCGAGTTATCCATTAAATCCTCAAAGGACCCTTGAGGAAGCAAATGTACCAAAAAAAACAACGAGATCCTGACAGGTTCTAGACCATAAGAAGATTTAAAAAAATGAACCATAACTTTGGAGTTTATACAACACACACTTACCCTTATAAATATGTTATATATACACACTTATAAATATGTTCTTTATGGGTTCTCTAAGGGATAATATGTTAATCAAATATTAGGGGTGACTGGTTCAAATGATTGGTTCAGATGTTTTCAAATTGAATAAATGTGTTCCCTAGTTGAATATGTTCCAATTAGAACCGTTTAGAAGATTAAAAACTATAATAATAACACCAATATAATATTCACTTATTTGTCACGTGTACTTTACAGCACAGTGAAATTATTGTTCACATATCACAGTTAGGAAACTGGGGTCAGAGCGCAGGGGCAGGGCCAGCTTACAGCACCCCTGGAGCAGAGAGGGTTAAGGGCCGTGCTCAAGAGCTCAACAGTGGCAACTTGGCGGTCTTGGGGCTTGAACCCACAACCTTCCAATCAGTCCCAGTAACCCCAGTAACCCACAGCCTTAATCATTTGAGCACCACTGCACCGTAAACTGTCTAATAAGCCATATGTAACTTTTGTTATGAGTCTATGTAAAGTTTTAACAGCTGGCAATTTCTGGATATTATAAAGGGTTCTTTAAAGGTTCGTTTGTTGGGTAAGGGTTCTTAGCATGTGTTGGGTCTGCTACATTACCAGGAGTTCTTAGGTTGTCCTTATGAGGAAACCCTAAAGGTGTAATTCCCTCTCAGAATCAGTCCTTTAGTCCTATACTTACCCAGTGAATACATGAAGAACGCTTGAAGAACCTTTTTTTTGTCAAGAGAGCTCCAAGAAGTACCAAGCAGTAACGAAGCAGTTTTTTTTTCTTGTTGTTGTTTTCTGAAGAACCCTTAAAGGTTTTGTGTAGAACCCTACAAGAAATAGTTTCTAAAATGGTTCCAAATAAAAGGTTTTAAGAAACCCAAGAACCCTTAGATCGCCAGTGAGCCCCTCAAGTACCCCAATAACAAGTCCTGAGGATCCCAAAGCCTGAAGTCGATTTTGTTTTGTGAGACTAACCTGAACACGTTCCTCCTGAGGAACAAGAGACAAACCCTTCTGTATTTTCTTAGAATATCATCTTAGAAGTCATTTGTGGTGGTGATGATGCTTTGGTTCTGTCTTGGTTTTGGTTTTGTTCCACAAATGTTTGGAAACAACAGAACCCAGAACCATCCACACAGATCCTCAGTTCCCTTCAGATGCATATGATATTGGTGTATTATTAAACTCATCTAAACACTAATGATGTGTGCTGAGCCCAGCTTCTGCTGCAAACAGGTAATAGATGGAGAAACGTGACATGCTCGATTCTGGCTTGGCTGATCCGGGAGACCCGGGAGCGTTTGAAGTGTGTGTTTAGTATGCGGCGTGGACAGCTCGACTCCACTCATCACCTCTGTACCGATTCTGCTCAGCTCTCAAGGGATTAGCGAGTGACTGAGACTCAGCATTCGAGAATGAAAGACAGGAGAGCAGAAGAGACAGATAGATGGGCAGATGAGATGAGGGGGAAAGTGAGGACCGGGAAAAGAGATGAAAAGTAGAAAGACTGGCGGAGAGAGAAAAAAAAGCTGATGGCTCTGAATGCCTGGCTGAGTGACGGAGGGATGGACCAGAATAACGAAGATGACGAAGACAAAGATCATGATGAGGAGGAGAAGGCGGACAGTGTTTCTAATCAACATATTTGTCTCCTGTCAGTCTCGCAGACAGACGACCAAAACACAAACCCGAATAAATCTTACCTGGGCCTGTAATCCCTCACTCACCCTCGTGGACGACAAGCTGCTGTTCCTCCCCTGGGTGCATAAACCACAATCAAAAACAGTAACCAGGGTTTCTAATACATGTTATTTATGGGGTTTTCAACTAACTTGCAAAATAAATCGGCCTTTTATTGTGTATTCAGGATTTAAAAAACTGAATCTTCCTCTTGACTGAGCTGTGTTTAAATGCACCCTAATATTCCCTAATATTCAGTCAAATCATGTGACCACCTCATTCAGAACAGCCTGACCTAATCCACCGCAGTCGGAACGCGTGGGGTGTAAACGATACGTAAATATTAATATCAAATGCCCCATCCGATCGTTTCTCATTTCACCCAATAAACGTTCCATCTACAGGTTTGTTGCCCCGCGGCAGGGTAGCATTAGCTGATGTGACAACCTTCCAGGAGGGAAAATTTATCTTTGTTCCGGATGAGACGTGGCAGGCCGGCCTTAGGAAGTATTTGTTCCACCCATTAACTAAACGAGCTGATTCTAATTAGCACAACTCTTCAGCCAGATAGGCTCGAACTAATCAGTGAAATTGCCTCTTTTGTGCCAGTTTAGTTAACAGGTGGAACAAATATGCTGCAGGACTTTTACTTTCTGAGCACGAGGTTGCCACCTCCTGTTCCTGATCACCAACCTTCATGAGAACAATCAACTGTCTAACAATTCATCGCTTCAGACGTTTATCCACTGGCTCCAGGCTGAGGAAGGAGAGCTGATTGGTTACAAGAATTTGGTCTCATCTGTGATGGGTTTGATGTGTCACTGTGTGTGTGCGTGCGTGTGTGTGTGTGCGTGTGTGTGTGTGTGTGTGTGTGTGTGTGTGTGTGTGTCATGTGAGCAGACCTGAAAGGAAACAAAGTACTTACGTAGTATTTTACTTTGTTGCTGTACTTAAGTAATTATTTGGTATATCTGCACTTTACTAGAGTTGTTTTGTTGGTGGATAGTTTACAGAACTATTATTACTATATTTTTGGAAGCATGAACATTTCGGGGATTCATTTTAATCAGTCAAAGCCGGAATCACAGGCAGTATGAACACACACATATCTTTGGAAGTTTCTGGGTTAAATAAGAGCCATTTTCAGCATTTTGCACGGGTAACTTTTTTGCCCTTACGTCACAGATTCTCCAGGAATTGATTCTTGTTACTTTTCCTCCACTGTATCCTACAACAAATATCTGTACTTACTTACTTACTGACTCTTTCGCATTACATAACCTGCATTACGTACATTTCTGCATGACATTGCCAGAGAGATGATTTGTGCTGTTTCAGGCATTAATATCACCATCTGATGACTATTATGATGACTACAAACTGCATGGTTCATGTAGCAGACGTTTGAAATCAGAAGTGGAGACGATTACAGACAGCGATGGGAACAGCACGTCTGCTGAAGTAACAGTGCAAATGGAGCGATTCGACTTTGACTTGAGTAATAGTTTACCTACGGTATCTTTACTTTTACAGGATTTGTGTACTTTGCCCGCCTCTGAATCCGAGCCAATCATAAGGCAGAAGATGGGAAATGTGTGGGAGCTTCTTCTTCTTCTTCTTCTTCTTCTTCTTCTTGTGTTATTTTTCTGCCAGACTAAACACTTTACAGAAGGCAGAACCACTTCACGTATTTAAGAAAACTTATGTTCTGATTAAACGCTTCGAGCTTGTAAACACACATCCGATCAGATCAGCGTCAGTGTAAACAGTTAGAATCTGTAATTAAAACGCTTTTAATCAAACAGAAAAAGTGTTCATGTAGATGTCGCTCCTGATGATGTTGACATCACAAGTATAATTTTGACTATTAATTTGCTTGATTGCTGCGTCAGTACGAAAACTACTATCGAAGACTAGCAGCTGCATGCTGATGTGCGCACACACACACACACACACACACACACACACACACACACACACACACACACCAGGTTTATGTATCACAATAAAACTTACCCTTATCCCTCCAACCTGCACTCACAGTTTTCATCTGCTGCGGCGCGGCTGTCGATAAGCGTTTCATAACCGTTTCATTTCTAATTACAAGCTAATTAGGAGGGAGATATAAATGTGCAAAGAACTGATGGAATGAACAAAGTGGTTTGATGTTTTTTTTTATTCATTGTTCTGCGTTTAAACCTTAAAGCGCAACATTTGTTAGATCTGTTTTTTTTTTGGTTTGTTTGTTCTTTTTTTTACCTTGAAACTTTGCAAATTGTATGAATTATCAAAACAAAGTCCTGCCATGTGACAGTTAAGGAGAAGATGAAAGGTCAACCTCCTCAGAGCTGAGGTTCAGATGTTTCCCCAAGCCATGTCTGTAACGGAAGATAAAGCTGAAGGAACATTTCCACGGCTTCAGGGACACGTTTATAATAATAAAAAAAACTCTTCCCTAAAAATGAACATTCAGTGTGAAGCCTGTTGAGATTTAATGTGTTTAAATGTCAAACTGAGATGCTGGAATTATAACAGGTCCTTTTAAATGAACAGAGTTGTTGTGATTGTTGGCTTGTGCGAGTTCGTCCTCTTACATCATAACTTTTCGAGGATTTGATATTTCTGTAGATCTGTTTTTTTGTTTAATATTAAAGGTGTGACAGGAATAAAAAGCTTTTAAAGGTCAGGAATTCATCAACATTTGTCATGATTACTTCAAAACAGTTCAAGTTAAGTCATTTAGTTAAATAAGTTCAGTAGTTAAAAGAGTTCAATACATTTGGTGTGATTTTTATTCCTCCTTGACGCCTTCGCTCAGGCTCCCCACTAGCGTCAACGATCATTAGCATTAGCGAAGGAGGTCATGACATCACTTCCAGACTCACTCAGACATTCTGCCGCTTCAAAGGCGGGTTTCTGAAATGCAAGAAAAAAATTACTTACCATAGGAAGTGAACATTTCTTCAATGTAGTCAAATTTATCTTTTCAGATGCAATTTTTAAGTGTATTTTTAGGAAATTTTAATATGCAGAATTTTCTTATATTTGGCTTGTTGTTAAATCAGAATTAGAAACACTAGATGAATTTGATGGGATTTTAAATATTTCTATATGCTTATATTACAAAATTCATGACTTGAGAACGCTCAAGAGCCTTCAGTCTCCTTCATTCAAGCTCATCTACTCAACATTCAGTAAATTCTGGCATGCAAATCATTTAAGGCTTTACCTGTCCAGGTGTAACGTTGTTTAATTTACTTCACCAGGAACAAGTGACTTCATCTTGGAAAAGCATTGGCAGGGTTTTGAGCTCATGTACCATTAATTTTACCAGGAAGTCCCCCTGAGATCCAAAATCACTTTCACAAGGGAGACCTGGACAAGTACGAATTCATTTTTATTCTGGTTTACACTGCAAAAAATAATAAATAAATAAATATACATCTTATAACAGGAAGTAGGAATATCTTTATCTAGTATTTTATCATTATAAACCAAATATACTGTCAGATATAGGCTATTTGTAGACATTTTTTACAAAAATTATTAGGCAAAAATGTCTTGTGTGTTAGCAGACAGTTCTGATTGTTTGAAATTTTTACAAAAGATGTCTACAAATAGGCTACAAAAAATCCAATATTTGGTTTATTGTTTATTTATTCTTTCTTATAATATATATATATATATATATAAATTTGACCAGATTTTTTCACATGGTAAAATACAGTTTTTCTTTCCATGTGGTGTTTCTTTCTTTCGAATCACAGCGTGTTTGCAGGCGAATTGTCCGTCTGAATTGAGACTGAGATCGGAGTAAAGCGGCGTTTACAAAATGACAGACAGGAGGACCAACAAGTAATCTGAAACAAAAGGTCATAATCTATAACCAAAACTAATACATGCTAATTTTAACAGCAGAAATCCAGGCCTGTGATTGTGTCGTCTGTAAAACTAGACATGTTTTATTGACTGCAGTGTTTCCGTACTGTCTTGTAACATTATCTTGTTTATGCCAAATGATCTTTTTTAGGAGAGCGCAAACATCCGGATTTGTGTCGAATCGTCAACAATCCAACCCGGTTAAGTCCGTAATCCAAGTGCGGTTCTGAACAACGAGCTCAGGAAAGCAACAGGATCAGGATTAGTCCTTTATACATCACATTATAACCACATACAGCCTCTCCCAGCCCATAGTAAACACCGCCACGGTGTCCTGATGAGCGAGCCACAAAATACCAGCAAGTGTATACGCGTGTTTATTTAGAAGTGTGTGTAGAGGAGTGTGTGTGTGTGTGTGTGTGTGTGTGTGTGTGTGTGTGTGTGTGTGTGTGTGTGTGTGTGTGTGGAATAAGAGACGAGTGTGAGGCTGAGAGGCTGCGAGAGAAACAGATGGCTTTAAATCCAGTCTGTGATATTGAGCAGGGTCACCTTGTGCAGCTAATGACTTTATTTTTGGAGTGTGAGAGATACAGAGACACAGAGAGAGAGCGAGAGAGAGAGACAGAGAGAGACAGAGAGAGACAGAGGGAAAGAGAGCGAGAGACAGGAAGTAAAATGTAGCAGAAATTTTTGGCTGTTAATTAATGAAATCAGCATGTAGGAGACAGACAACTCATTAAATCAGGCTTCATGAGGAGAGTGTAAATGTGTGTGTGTGTGTGTGTGTGTGTGTGTGTGTGTGTGTGTGTGTGTGTGTGTGTGTGTGTGCGCGCGCATGTTTGGCTTCTGCAGCAGCATCCATGATGACTTAAAGAAAGCAGTGGAAAGGTGTTTTGAGGTTAAAACGCCCAGCCTTGACCTTTTGACCTTTGCACCCGGACGCTGTCGGCGCTCAGTGAGTGTTTATTCAAGGCCGAGCTCTGACTTTTAGACGCGCGGAACGTCACGTTTCAGTTTGTGTGTTTGCAGAGGGAGAAACCTGTTTAAGCATGACTGACATTTAAGACGATAATCTCGGCTTTAGCTCACGCTGACATTAAGTTTAAGACTCAGGAGCCTGAGGACGGGAGGCCGAGCGCCGGACCTTCATATGCAGCAAGATAAGATGCTTCTTCTGTAGAATAACAAAAAATACACTAACGTCATTTTATCATGCACTCTCATGTGAGTTTCAGGTTTTATCCTGATATTAGATCGGCATTTGTCTTATGTTGAACCAACTTATATCAAGGTATGTTCGAGTCAAACCGGGACTTGAGCTGAAATTTCTGCTGAATGACGTAATTACACAGGAGACGACTTCAGTCAGAGTGCGGTGATGAGACTCTGAGTCGCAGTAAAACATGATCTGTGTGTGTGAACTGTACACACACTCATTCACCAACACCACTGGCACATTACAGGAACTCGGCTGGGAGTTATTGCCACGCCCTCGTACAGTCCTGACCTCACTGCACACCACTGCCTCATGTTTGGAAAAGACGCTAAGGAGTTCGTGGGAGGCCGGCGTTTCAGACGTGAAGCAGGCAGTCCAGTCATGACTCAGGCCCTACTTTTATTTGAATGCTCCTTGTGTGTGTATATATAACATTTACATATATTAAAACACTTGTATTTTATTTGTACACATTTAATATAAATAATTATATTTGTCTCTCGACTTTATGATATAAAGCACTTCAGACTGCATTTTAAAGTGTAGGAAATGTATTATATAAAAAAAATTATATTATTTTATATATATTATTATATGGATTATTATTATCATTATTATTATTGTTGTTGTGCAGAGTGGGAGTGGTGAATCACCAGCCTTAGCAGGTTAGTGGTCGGCTCAAGCGGCTAAGGCTGTGGGTCACTGATCAGAAGGTTGTGGGTTCACAGTTAAGCCGCCACTGTTGAGCCCATGAGCAAGGCCCTTAACCCTGTCTGCTCCAGGGGGCGCTGTGTCCTGGCCGACCCTGCACTCTGACCCCTGCGCTGTAAGGTCCATGTGACAAATTGTTGTATCTTAGTCTTAACAAGTGAATGTTCTCACCTGGGTGTTGTTACTGGTAGCCGACATGAAGTGGTGACCAACAGAGAGGTGAAAACACACACACACACACACACCCACACACACACACACAAACATATACACAGTAAAAGATAAGCTGAAGGTCTGTCATGGTGGTGTAAATGTTACACAGAACCAATTTAAATCTGGTCGTATAAATGTTTCACAGAATCCGTGGTGTAGACGTAACATTTACAGTGTTTGAGCCGCTCGAATAAAAATGTACTTAGTGGGAAGCCAAGTCACCGGAGACCGAGACGCGGAAAAATGTGTTTAAACCTGAACTTTTTCTAGGTCAACTTTTGATTTGGGAATTTGTGATTCTCAGTCTTCTGTGCCGACGAGAAGAGGGAGTCAGGACTGTGTGTGTGTGTGTGTGTGTGTGCGTGTGTGTGTGTGTGTGTGTGTGTGTGTGTGTGTGTTTGGGGAAACAATAGGAATTAGTCTGATAAAAAGGAAAAAACAGTTTTAAATTCAATTTGTGTGTGTGTGTGTGTGTGTGTGTGTGTGTGTGTGTGTGTGTGTGTGTGTGTGTGTGAGGCATGACAGGTATACAGCTGGGACAGGACAGATGTTAATACCTTTGTGAGCACAGAGATAGAAAGAGACACACGAGAGAGCGAGAGCGAGGGGGGGGGGGGGGGGGGGAGGATGTACCGGGGACAGAATTACACATGCAGCTGCACAAACACTCTGTGCTGCGTGAAGTCCTAATTATTGACCCGGGACTTGGAGTTTGAGATTAAGCCTTGACCTGCACACACTGGAGACTCTCAGCTCACTGTATCTTTTTTCATCTCCTTTAATGTTCTATTAATAACATGCTAAACTTAAATCTCATTAGGATCGCGGATCCGCTGATCTGAGACGATTTAAATTTGGACTACTGACCTCCTTTTGTGATTTTCATTTTTAATGTTTCTTCTTTTTAGGAATAATTCCTCAGTAATGCTTTTTACTCTGCATAATGAATCCATTTCATTAATTGTGATAAATGTGATTAATTCCAGCAGCACGGTGGGTTTGCGCTGAGCACCTGCAGGTTCAGGGGTTGAGGGTCGCATCGGGCCTCCAGTCTGTGTGTTCACATGTTCTCCTGGTGTTTGGTGAGTTTCCATGATGCGAGTCCGTTCCATAAGGCTACAAGTGTCACTGCTTATGCGCGGTGGCTGCAGGTGCTGTTTGACACTTCTGGAGCTCCTTCTTGAGCAGATGTGAAGTAACAGAGGTGAAGACGCCGGTGTGTCCTCATCGTGATGCAGGGTTTCGGGCGTGATTTCAGGAGGCCGTAGTTTCTCTTGAGACATGCACCTCCCCTTGGGCGTGAGAGCCCTGGGCCGACGGGACACAGACGACCCTCACTGTGCTGCAGGTCTCTAGCGTGTGTGAATGGCATGTCCTTGCTTGAGGGTGTGGAACTGGTTTGTTGTCTATGTTTCACAGCCAGACAACAGTGTTGTGTAAACTGTAAACTGCTCATCTTTGTGTGAAGCCGGATGCCGTGCCCAAAAACAGACCCAGCTTTAGCAAGATGAGCAGTGACGTCATCGTCTCCTTCCAGATATAGACGGTGGACAAACCAATCTAATAGTGGAGCTCTAATAGTAGAACAGCTGCAAAGCTGCACAGGTTCAGATTGATTCATTCGAGTGTCAACGATTCATTCCAGACTCACTCGTCTCGTCATCAGCTAATCGCTGTTTCGTTTGGTTAATGTCTGAGATTTGCTCCTGTTTTATAAAAGGGAATCATTATCCATGTCAGTGAATCATTTCAGTACGAGATTCACTCATAATGAGTCAGTGTTTGATTGAGTGATTCATTTTGGTCAAGACTCTTCACGGGTGTTTGTTCATTCTGAGCGTTCGGGCAGTGAATCAGGGAGTCGAGTGAATCAGTGAATCAGGGAGTCGAGTGGAATGTGCTCTCGTCTCACTGAGACACTCGCAATACATTTCATTACTGGATTCATTTTTAATAAATGTAGTAATAAAGGATTTTAACATGATTGATTCACTCAAGCATGAAGCCCTTTTTGACTAAAACTGACCCGCTGTAATTATTCTGGCTTCATGTTATGGGCGTCATATGATCATGTGACATTTATACACACAGTTTCACATGTAGTGCAAGACTTCATTAAAAATAACACTTCACAATGGTTTGTTTTTCCACCAAAATAACGTTTTTACTTGGTGAACTTAAGTGTTTATGCAAATTAATTAATTAATTTGTTTATTTATTTATTTATTTATTTCACAAGTCAGTCATATTCTCCTGTGATTTATTTACCTGTGATTTTTAACACATGGTTCATTTAATGAGTTGTTTACTTCCACATGCAATTTTCACAATATTTATTTATTTATTTATTTATTTATTTATTTATTCACATAAGATTCATTTTCACAAGTTAAGTCTTCACACTTGGCACCGACGTTTTACAGGTGAATAATAATCATTTTTTCGTCTGTGTTTGCACCGTATTCACGCGAGGTCACACATTTATCAGAGCTGCGATTTCATGGTGAAATGCATCTTGAAGTGCTTGAAATTAGAGACTCGCACATGATAGGATGATTCTTGTCCATGTATACAGTGTATATATATATAAACAAGTTAAAGTATTCATCATAGTTTTCCTGAATTTTATAACTGTGTGTGTTTAGGAGCAGGGGGCGGGATTGCTGGCTCAGAACAAACACCTCACACACCTCACACACCTCAAACACCTCAAACACCTCACACACCTCACACACCTCAAACACCTCACACACCTCAAACACCTCACACACCTCACACACCTCAAACACCTCACACACCTCAAACACCTCAAACACCTCACACACCTCAAACACCTCAAACACCTCACACACCTCACACACCTCAAACCCCTCACACACCTCAAACACCTCACACACCTCACACACCTCAAACACCTCACACACCTCACACACGTCAAACACCTCACACACCTCAAACACCTCAAACACCTCACACACCTCAAACACCTCA
>JAAGKR010011751.1:0-18430 GCA_011419295.1 Clarias macrocephalus
CTTTAGGCTTGGTGTGCTTGATATAAAGATTTGCTTTAATCCTCTAAAACCTGTGTGTGTGTGTGTGTGTGTGTGTGTGTGTGTGTGTGTGTGTGTGTGTGTGTGTGTGTGTGTGTGTGTGTGTGTGTGTGTCAGTATTAAAGTGTTTAAACAGACTCCACAATCAATTTCTAGCTATGGCTTTTACATCATTAGCACAGCACACAAGGTGGTGGTGAGAACCTCGTGCTGCCAGAAACACCTCCACTGGCAAAACTCCACTGATGAGATACCCTGCTCATTCAGGTCATTAGCTGACTACATTTAGTGCCAGAATGTTGCTGAGCCTAGACCTGACAAGTAAAGTAAAGTAAAGTAAAGTAAAGTAAAGTAACCTCAGATAATGACACTGCCTCCAGAGGTTTGTACAGTGGCCTATACACTATGCAGGGCTTCCCTGGTTACCCTGATAAACCCATCACTCTGAAATAGGGTTAATCTGGATTCATCAGGCCACATGACCCTTTTCCATTGCTCCAAATTCCAATCTTTATGTTCCCTAGCAACCTGAAGCCTTTTTCTACTTAGCCTCACTAACATGTGGTTTTGTGGCCACACAGCTGTTTAGTCTCAATCCCTTGAGTTATCGCATTATGTGTGTATGGACATACTCTTACTTTTACTATTAAACATAGGTATGGTTTTTACTATTGATATTTTACCATGCAACTCCACCAAGTGTTTAAATGATCTCCATTCACAGATTTTTTGTCTGCCCATATTACTTCCAGAAAGTTGATGGTTCAGCACTATTCTTTCAGGTTTGATAATGTGTTAAAGGGTTCTTAATCCAGTTCCAGAAATTTTAAATCTCCATAATTTTTTAAACAATTATTATTATTATTTATTTATTTTTTTTGCTTGATACAGTCTCATATATTGACCTTTCTGAAATTATGACTTTTTTTTTTAGGCAGTAGCTCAATATTGTGTATGTTCCCCCTGTGCCACCAACACAGCTCTGAACCCTTTGAAGCATGACTCCATATTACCTCTGATTGTATGCCTTGGTATATTGTACCAGCACTGTTCTTAGCAAATATTTTCAGTGCTGTAATTCGCCATGTGGGGCCTCCATAGATCAGACTTGTTTGTCTGGTGTGTTTCATGAATGCTTGATTGTATTTAGATCTTGGGAATTTGTAGGCCAGATTAATAACCTTGAACTCCTTGCCTGCTAAGCCTTATACACGGAAAGCTTTGATGCACTGGGTGTTCTGATTCCTTTTTGCATTCAGCATTAACCTTTTACAACAAAAAGCCTTGGTCCCTACAGGCATAAATGAGTCTTGTTTGACTATGACCCTGTCACAAGTTTACTGGTATAAAATTAATAAATAATTTTACATATATACATGGTATAAATTATATTTATAATGATAAGTTGTAAACCTGTTTATTTCAGCAATGCTGAACCATGCATTGAGGCTGCAGTTTCGGCAAAGACCATACTGTCACAACCACTAAGGAAAACATCAGCAATTGATTGATGGTGCAGTGGCAATTGCTTTCTCATTAAATCACATGAATGCATCTGTCTTCACACACTGCCATACATCAATGCTGGATGAACATGGGATAGGTTCCAACAACTGTTGCTTTCACTCAGGCAACTTGTACATTATACTGCAACAAATATATATTTAATATTTTTCATTTGCACTAGTTTATTAACTGAGAATATTCACTTAAAAATGAACAGCACATTATTAAGTCTTCTAGTGGCTCTTAGGTTTTTTTCCCCCCCTTATCAGAGGTTTGTATCAGTGTGCAATTCATCTCTAGCCATTCTTCACTCAGAATATGTTTTATATGAGGCCCCATTTATCATCTCCTGTCAGCCCTTAAAGGAGGCATTATTGGCTCTAGAGTTATAAAGTGGAATCATTAAACAGTTTTTCATTTAATCTGATGCAATAACAGCCTCCCGTTTATTGGATTGTGAAAAAGAAAATAGTAAATACAATTGACTGTCAAGATAAGGCCAGATAGTAGACCTTGCCTTGCTTCCAGCCGTGCACAACTGAAATGAAATTAGGAGGTGGATAGAGGCTCAACGTGATCAGATTGGCATGACTCTCAAAGTGAAGGGGACAAGGTAGAGCAGGCAAACGTTGATGAGTATAGAAAAACCTCTATGAACTGCATCACAAACATGCAACCTCTATGCTTTTTTTCCAGTGACTTCAGTCAAATCAAATGCACATGCCTTTTCAAGGAAAGGAGAATGAATTAACACCCTGCTACAACACAAATTCCCAACGAATGTAAAGAACTGAAAAATGGCTGGATGGACTGTACCCATGGCAATGACCCATGAAAGAACACATAGCAATCTTTCCATGGGAAAAAAAAATTCTTTCACTGTATCAGCTTCATTCATGCAGCATTTTGTTCTTTAAAAACCTTCTCACTGAGCTCAAACTTCAGCGACCTCAAATGACCGAAAGGCCACCACAAGTAAAAAGAATGATTATTACTGAAGGGGCATAGGATATAGCTGTGAAAAAAAAAAGGATTGCTAAATAGCTAAAGAGTTGAGGATTATTTCAGTACCTACACAAAATTTTAAATCGAAGACAAGACAGTGCACTTCTAAGTTAGATTTTATTAACACATAACAGTTCATGAATCACCACACGTCCTGCTGTCTTTGGAAAAAAATGGGAACAGCCTGCCACCCTCTGGTTAATCAGATCACAGGCTTGGCCAAGGTCTAAAGATCAAGATGGTATAAACAGATACACATTTTTAACCACATTTTATTGCACTAACTCCACTATGTCATTCAAGCTTCTATAATGGCTATATTACCAATTGGTAAAGCTAACAAACACAAATTTTTTTTATTTGTAATGTAAAAGACTCTAAGTAAAGGGCTAAGTTAATAAAAATCATTGTAGATAAATAAAAGATCTAACACTATTCAAAGTCTTAAAGCTACTGGCATAGTCTTAAAGGCTGTGTGTTTAGTAAATGTACATCTAATTCCTCTTCCCATTGATTAGTGTCAATGTACGGCATTCAGATGTGTGTAGAGTGGGGTTTTTCCTCCTTTTCTCTATTTGCAAACATGGCCTTGTGATTACTAGAAATTGATAGTACCACCATTGCATGTGCACATGACAGTACACTGAAGAGCCAATTACACACAGCGAATACAGTATCAAGGTCAGCTATAGATCTGATCTCCATTTATAGCTCTTCTAAAAAAAAAAACTATGCATCAGATTGCATGAAATCCCACTGCCTAGCCAACACTGCCAGCTAATGGTGATGGAATTTTTCTCACAATTCAGAACACCTACAGACAAATTATATTTATTTTTCCCAGCGTCATTTTAAGGCCTACATTCGCTTGCAAAATGGCACCGAACCACTTTTTCTGCATTATGATTCAGTTAAAATGTGTATTTATTTTTCTAAATAACAGCCTTTTCAGATAATAATACAAGTATGTAATCAGTTTAGCCCACTATTCCACTGACTGTATAAGCAGTTCTCGGACAGTGAATGGAAATTATGTTCTAAATAATCATATTTTGAGCTCCAGTGATTTTGCTGGGTAAAGTTTCCCAGTGTCCCATCATGAATGCGTCTGTTCACAAAGTTCATCAGGATAAAAAAGATAGATTAACAGATGAGTTAGGCTACATGATACAGACTTGCTTAGGCCATTACTAGGAAGTGAAGAGTACAAGCAAGTGGGTCAATGATTGTGTGAAATGTGACACAATTATATTTAGCATGTTATAAACTATAATAGGCGGCACGGTGGTGTAGTGGTTAGCACTGTCGACTTGCACCTCCAGGGTCCGGGTTTGATCCTCGGCCAGGCTCTGTGTGCATGTTTGCATGTTCTCCCTGTGCTTGGTGGGTTTCCTCCGGGTACTCCGGTTTCCTCCCACATTCCAAAGACATGTAGGTTAGGTTAATTGGCATTCCCAAATTGCCCGTAGTGTGTGAATGTGTGTGTGTGTGTGTGTGTGTGTGTGTGTGTGTGTGTGTGTGTGTGTGTGTGTGTGTGTGTGTGCCCGTGCCCTGTGATGGATTGGCACCCTGTCCAGGGTGTATCCTGCCTTGTGCCCTAAGTCTCCTGGGATAGGCTCCAGGCCCCCTGCGACCCTGAATACAGGATTAAGCAGTAATGACGATGAGTGAGTGAGTGAGTAAACTTGTCATCACTCTCAGTTCATCACTAAACCATTGGTAAAACAGGCTGAATATGTTCAAATACATGAAGGTTGCTCTGGGATGGTTAAAAGAGTTAACTAAATATTTTGTAGTATGTGTCAAACATCTGCGGCACAGTATTTTAGTGGTTAGCACTGTCGCCTTGCACCTCCAGAGTCCGGTTCAATTCCCGGCCAGGCTCGATTCCCGTCTCTTTGTGCATGGAGTCTGCATGTTCTCACTGTGATTGATGGGTTTACTCCGGTTTCCCCCCACAGTGCAAAGACCTCAGGATTGGGCTAATTGGTATTCCCAAATTGCCTGATGTGTGAGTATGCTGTATTCTAAGGCCCCTGCGACCCAGAATACAGGATAAAGTGTTAGAGACAATAAGTGAGTGAGTGCTTATTAACAAATCTTTGTTTGTGCAGTAATTGCACTACAGTTTATCCAAGTTAAATGTTAAAAACCTCCTAAGATGTAATTAGTTGTTTTAATTAGAAAACTGATCAACCATATTTGAATCATATATTTTTCCATTCATTAAGGAGAATGTTTTCAGGCTGTCAAACGAACTTTTGCAACCTGATGCAGCCATCAATCTAAGAAGATTTTTATTATTTATTATTATTAATAAAATGTATTATTCTTTTTTTAAAACATGAATAAAGACATGAAATAAACAAATGTGTCATAAAATATTTCATTAAAAGTCAAATTGTTTAACTCAATGTAATTCAAAATACATTTTTTTAATTTACTTTTTAATATTTAAAAGTATTTAAATTGCTAAATGTTTTGTTTAATTCTTTATTAAATAAAATATTTAATTTCTAATTGTCTACACCATTTCATCCTGGGGAAGGAGGAGGGGGGGATATGAGACCGGGTACACCCTGGATGGGGTAGCAATCCATTGCAGCATTTAATTAATTATTTATTAATTAAATTATTTAATTTTTTAATGGTGCATGTCCAACTAGTTACCATGAAATAAATAAATCTGTCAAAATCACCCGTCAAACAGGGGCTGGCCGCTATTGCTAAAACCTAATATCTGATTAGTGACAGTGAACAGTAAGTCACAACAGCATTAGGTTTCAGCATAATTTTAATGTTTTATTTAATGACAAAGTGAACTTGGGGGCGGCACGGTGGTGTATTGTTTGGGTGGGGTAGTGTCTGGGTCTGGGTTTGGTTCCCAGCCAGGCTCGATTCCCGTCTCTGTGTGCATGGAGTTTGCATGTTCTCCCCGTGCTTGGTGGGTTTCCTCCGGGTACTCCGATTTACTCCCACAACCCAAAGCCATGCAGATTAGGCTAACGGGCATTCCCAAAGTGCCCGTAGTGTGTGAATGAGTGTGTGAGTGAGTATATGTGTGTGCCATGCGATGGATTGGCACCCTGTCCAGGGTGTACCCCGCCTTGTGCCCCAAGTCTCCTCGGATAGGCTCTAGGCCCCCCTTGACCCTGAATACAGGATGAATCGGTATAGACGATGAGTCAGTGAACTTTGGTAAAGTGGCTGAAACTTGGAAATCTAAATGTTCTCTGTCACTTTTTACTATGATCTTAATGTAAAGTATAAGAAAATATAACATGATTTTGTCTTTTATACAATTTGAAAATGTAAATGGAGAAATGCCAGACACAAATGAAATTATGCCTCTTCAAATCTTGATTAACCAAACGTTAAATCTTTTTAGATACAGTCAAAGTGTGATACTCAACAAGTAGCCTAGTTGTTTGGGTTAAAGTAGGTTCTGTACCTGGTATTATTTTTTTTCCTGGTTAGCATGCTATCTGGATATGATGTTGGCAACTCAAATTTATTACCAATTCTTTATTTAAATGTAACGTATTTTAGAAGTGTATTTACACAATAAGGGTACAACAAAAAACAAAGTCAAATCAAGCTGTGAAATGTGGAATACTTCTTAGTTTGCTGTCCCACTTTATTAATATGCAGACAATATGTAAAACAGACAAAGGAAAATGTACCCTTAACAAAAAATAAATTATATTTTATATAAATATATTTTTGGGATTTCATGTAAAAATATTACAGTTATCTTTCCAATGTATACATTTTACAAACACTAAACCGAGCTTTAATCTTTTATACCATTAACATAATTTACCTTAAATGTCATTTCACTCACCATTGTTTCCTGTCGTGCTGATTTTGAAGTTGCCTGGGCTACACCCACAGAGATGACATCATACATACACAGCTTTAAACATTTAAACATGTACATCCCTCAGATTAACTAATCGATAGCTTTTGATTAGTAAAGCAAAGCTACATGAAGACACTAACATAGACAAACCCACTGTCCCAATGTCTCAGTGTTGTCACATTCCACCTACCATACTAAGATGTAGGGCATGGTATTTTGATATATTTGGTATGCATCTGACTGACAAAGCTAGCAAAGCTATGCATAAATAACAAAAATTCCTGAAATGTAGCCACATAAACCCCTACCAAGTGACTCAACATACCTCAATACTAAGAAATGAGCCATAAAAACAATAACAAAATATTAGTATGTTTTGACAAAAATCTATGTCTCAAAAATGTTCTAAAATGTTTTGAAAAACAGACTGTTCAACAAACAACAAGCTTCAGTTAGTAAGCAGTAGCAAGAGTTCTCACTAAAACCAGAAGATACGAGCACAACACCCCTACAACACTCACTGCATTATCTCTGCACTATGTGTGACATGTGTTTTTCTACCATTTTCCTCAATAAATGAAAAAAATATGATATTGTCTTATTTATTTAATTGGATTCTTATTTATAAAAATTGGATTATGCAAAAACTTTCAGTGAGCAATGCAGCAGTTAGCCAGCTAGTTTAAATTAAATTAGCTATATAAGCTATGTATATAAATACAAGGTGGTTTCAAAAAGTTTAAAGATTAGGTCGCCACAGATCCAGGCACTTTTGCCGTATGTCTGTATTAAAACATGGCAGTAGAATTTGCTATTGATTGTTTGGCCCCTGGAGAAGAATTCTCAATGAACAGTGTTGCAAATATCAAAATAGATGATGAGCATACAGTTTGTCGTGCTGTGGACCTGCTTTGCTTTTTTCTGTCTTGGCAACAATGGGATCTTCAACTGTGAAGGCTGTTGCTTCGTCTCAGGGTCTCACCAATACACCCAAGTTTTGTTACCTGATAATGGTCCTTGACATGAAGGACAGGAATGCTGATGGAGTTCTTGGCAGACTTTGATGTAATGTTCCTTCTACTTCTGGGTCAGCAGCCTGAGGACAAACTTTGGCGCATGTTCAAATTACATGTGAGGATTGCATGGCCTGTTCCATCCGCAACCACAATGTCAGCAACGATGTGGATTGTTCTATGATGATCATCATGCAGAACTTGCCAAATGGTTTTGACATTTTTGGTGGTTAAGCTTGCTGAAGGTCATCCTGATCTCTCGTCGTTTTCTAGTGATGTCCTTCCACTCTTAAAATGCGCAAGCCACTCAAAACACCTCAGACAACATCGCCGTAAACGTCTTGAATCATGTCAAATGTCCCTGTAACAGATTTGCCCAGTTTCATGCAGAATTTCACGTTAGCTCTTTGTTCTAACTTGCTGTCCATTATGAAATAGCAGACATGGTAACGCAGATGGTTGAAATATCACCAGTTGCACAGCTCCTGATGTATAGAGGTGGGTAGAGTAGCCAAAATATTTACTCAAATAAGAGTAGCTGTACTTCAAAATAATATTACTCAAGTAAAAGTAAAAAGTAGTCAACCAAGATATTACTCAAGTAAAAGTAAAAAAGTACTCGGTCAAAAGTACTGAGTAACTGTTTCAATCATAATGTCCGATTTATTATTAGTATTTAATTATAATAATTTTATATTAGTATTTTATATATACATACAGAGAAGACACTGCGGTATGAAGCTGTTCTTTTGCACTGTGTGTAAGCGATTCATGCGTTGTATACTATGCAGCAAGCATTTTTATTATTTTTAATGATGTTGATCTCAGTAGCTCTAAATGCAGATGGTCCTGTTTGAAGCTAGTTCTTTGTGTTCCCCGATACTGAAACCTCCTTTAAAGTCATTTAGATGTTTTTTGTTGCATAGCATTTTTATGCACACTACAAAGCGCAGGTAGTTGTTGATTGCTTAATTGTGTTACACAGTACATTTCTCTTGAATCATCTGCACTCTTAATGTGTTTTTTTTTTTTCACTTTATTTGAAGTTTGAAGTTTGAGTGAAAAAACTAATTATATTGTCACATACGAAAAAAGGCTGACTTTGTGAAAACAGCTGGACTTATGTCTATATAATTGATTATAACGAGGTAAAGTCTTTCTTTATGCTCATTGATAAGTCTCTCAGTGTTCAACATTCTCCTTTTCAAAGCGATTGTGTTATTTTTAGTCATGTCCAGAAGGTGGCGCCTTTGTTCAAGAAGTTGAACTAGAAAAATTGCTCTCTCCGTATTCATTGAGCTCTGCGTCGGAGGTAAGACTTGGGGTCTTGAATATAACATTTTTTTATACCAAATAAATATATTAAACCATTTATTAAACCATGAATTGTTAAGCACTGTCAGAAGAACATGACACTGAGTATTAAGTGTTTATTATTATATATATAATGATACATATCACATATTATTTAATTTCTGTACATTGTAAGTTTCATGTCATTATATAACTGTAAACCACAGCATTCATTTAAAATCACTAGTGAAGTAAAGTAAATTGATAACTCAACCCTTGTAACCTCAGACCAAGATCTAATTTTGTGGACTTTACCCTCGTCATCATAATACTGTATAACTCAATCTAGTAGCACTGCTAAATGAAACAAGAATAGGCAAGTACAGCTGTAGGTTCAATGTTTTAATTAAGGTTTATCTTCAGTGTTAAATAACAGATTTGGGTGATTTTTAAATTTAAAATATATAAACACAGTCTCTCTTGGAAATAGGAAAAAAATGCACAATACTGTATTTTCAGCAAACCTTGATGCATAGTTACTTTTTATGTCATAAATTGAACAAAGATTATACTAAATGAATAAAAACATTATTGTGGCTCTGTGCAAAAGTTTGGGCACCATGCATAATCAGTACTTAGTAACACCTCCTCTGGCAGCTATCACAGCTTGCAAATGCTTTTTATAGCTAAAAGTCTTTCAATTCTTGTACTTGGGATTTTCTCCCATTCTTCCAGTTCTGTAATATTCTTTGGTCGTCTTGCATGCAGCTCTTTTTCACAAATTTTCAATGATGTTTAAATCAGGGGACTGTTATGGCCATTCCAAAACCTTCAGCTTGCATCTCTTGAGGTAGTGGATTTCTAAGGTATGTTTAGTATCATTGTCCTGTTGTAGAAGCCATCCTCTTATCAGCTTCAGCTTTTTTTACAGATGGTGTGATGTTTGCTTCCAGAATTAGCTGGAATCCATTCTTCCCTCCACCCATGCAATGTTTCAAGTGCCACTAGCTGCAACATAACCCCAAAGCATGATAGATCCACCCCATGCTTAATAGTTGGCAAGGTGTTCTTTTCATGAAATGCTGCTTCTTTTTTTCTCCAGAGAAAAAAATATTTTGGCCAAAGAATTCTATTTTAACTTCATCAGTCCACAGGTTTCTGTAGATGTTCTGTTGCATACATCTGACATTGGATTTTATGATGGGGATGCAGGTAAGGTTTTCTTCTGCTGACTCTTCCATGAAGGTCTTGTTTGTGCAAGCATCGCTGCACAGTGGAACAGTGCACCACCACTCCTGAGTCTAAATCTTTTTGCAGGTTTTTTGCAATCAAAAATCAATCAAGGGTTTTGTCTTTGTGACCCGCATACAAGCAGTTCTCTCCGAGAGTTTTCTTGGTCTTCCAGATCTCATCTTGACCTCCACAGTTCCTCTGAACTGCCATCTCTTAATTACATTTCTCACTCTGGAAACTGCAAACTGAAAATGCTTTGCTATCTTCTTGTAGTCTTCTCCTGCAATAACTTTCATTTTCAGAGTCTTACACAGCTGCTTAGAGGAACCCATGGTTGTTGAGTGTCCGCAAGTGTGTGCACAAGGTTTGAAGAGTCAAAGTATTTATAAAGCTTTGAAATTGGCATTTACTAATGACAGCTGTTGCCATGCATCAGATCTAACAAGCTGAATAAGGTACCTGGATCCTTGTAAAAGAAATCTGAGACTCTGGAACTCTTTGAGTGGCCAAACATTTGCACAGTGCCATAATAATGTTTTTATTTTTTTATTTTTGTTCAATTTAAGGCACAAGAAGTAACTATGCATCAATGTTTGCTGAAAATATTGTGCATTTTGTCCATTTCCAAGAGAGACTGTGTTAACAGCTTTTCTATTAAAAAAATCACCAAAATCTGTTATTTATCAGGGGGTGCCTAAACTTTTGCATAAGACTGTAGGAGGGAACATGTGAACTGCACATTACACACCTTAGTTGAGAGTTGAACTCCAAACCTTGGGTTAGAGGTAGCCGAAATAACTACCATGTTCCCAATTAATAATATTAAACTCATATAATTTCATAACAATGCAAAATGTTCATACTCTGCTGTCTAACCAACCATGTTGTTTCAACTTTACTAATTTACAGTCAAATTAAGTTTGCATGCTCTTTTGACTGAGTTTGTTTGATTGGTATTCCTTCATTACCACTAATTCTCATTCAATTTTTTCTATTTATTTTGCTCTATATTTTGGATATATCTCATAAGATATCTTATATTTGTATGATCTTGCTTCAGTATAGAACAACATTTTATTTTAAAATCTAAATTCTAAAATTGTTATGAAATTGAGGAAGAATGTATGTTACCCCATTCAAACTTTTGCCCTCAACAGACTCAGGAAGAAAGAAAAAAGAAAAACACGTTCATAAGATAAGGGACTTGTTGGAGGTACAAGATGATTAGATATGAACATTGTTACCCTTTACTGTGAATTCTTGACTGATTTTGCAATTAGATCATGTTTCCACTGGTACCTCGCCAATCTCTGTCTACTTCTATTGCTTTCACCTGAACTTGATATGATAGAGTGGGAACATGCCAAGAATTGATAGGGTTATTTAGTGCTGCTTTTACTCCAACCACCAGCCATGCCATTTTTAACTTAATCACTCTGTCAATTAGAAGATTGAAGCATGAAAACTGAATATAAATATAGTACATCTCATTATTTATTTTAGTAATTTAGAATTTATTTTATCATCAGGTATAATGTTTAGAAAATGTAATAGAGCAAACAATATTTCTTTTATTAACTAACTGTAACAAAAATATTAACCACTAAGTTTTAAAACAAACCTGATTTAATTAAGCCTAAATAAATATGTTTGATCTAATAATAATAAAAATAAAAAAAAATAATAAACTCTTTGACTCTATAAATGAAAATTAGGACCACCCAATGGGAGGTTTTAAAGGGAAAAAAGCTCATCTAAATTGAATCTCATCTAAATGAAAAAAGAAAAAGAAAGATAAGTGTCAGACAGGGTGAATTGTTCTCAGAGTAAAAAGTGAACAGTGATGAATTCTTTTCTAACTTTAACTCAAACATGTTCCTTCAAGAATGCTAATAATGTCATGCTTGATTTAGTCTGAATCTCTACAGACAGCATGTATCATTTACAACCTGTTTAGCAAGTTACATTAAGCTATGTAGAAATCTTGTAAGATGTTTGCTTACTGTAAGCTAATCACTGAATAGGAGAAGAACTAAAAATCAATATGTCTATGAAAAGTTTGAAAAAGTATAGCCCTGGATTTCCATAATGAAATAAGATTGTGTAACTGCCAGTGATTATAGTCGATGTCATGCTTTGCAATGCAGGTTTTATATATCTCACCCACATGAAACACAATGTCTTATATGAAACATGCATAAAAATTCATTGTGTACAGAGAAGTATTATAGTATACAGTTATTTTTAAATCTCATAATTAAAAATGTGGCAGTCTTAAAAGTCTATTTATAAAAAATAAAAAAGAGTGACCTTGCATTGGTGTATAAAACCTTTAAATTGTGGTGACAGCTGTACTTTTTATTTCTATTTTTGGCCTACTGGCATAACATTGACTCTGTTGCAACACTCTTGGCAGAAGGTGCTCATAAAAAAATTATACCTCTGATTATAAACATCAATAGACCATTGAAGATATTCACCACACATCCTGCACTAAAAGGAACTGCACTGCCAATTTCTGGCACATGGGGGTGCCCTGACAATAATTACATGAGGTGCTCACCCATTTTGTAGGTTTGACATGATACCACACAAACAACATTTTACTGATGAGGATTAATAATAATTATTATATTATATTATATTATATTATATTGTTCTACACTCATCAGCCATACTCATCAGTTCTACACTCATCATCACTGACAGATAAACTGTCACACAATGACTCATGTGGCTGTTACTTTGACATGTCAACCATTGGCACCATGTCAAGGGTTTAGCCTGCCTCGTGCCCAAAGTCTCCTGAGAAGGGTATACCTGTACAGATGATAAAGCGGTATAGAAGATGAGTGAGTGTTTGTTGCAAAAGAAACAACATTGAAGCTCCCATCTGAGAGATGATTAAAAATTTTCTTTCATACATTTTGTTGTTATTGCATAACACAATAATAGGTGATCTTTTCACTACACTTGAATGCACTCCACATATTGTTTTAGGTGTGGTTTGTGTTAAATGGGTTGTGTTCCGGATACATTAGTTTATTTTATTTGTTTTGATTTGATCTGCACATCTCAGTAGCATTAGAATTGTGCACAAGGGCCAGATGCACCTAGTTTAGGGTTTGTAGCAAAATGCCAATTGACAAAGTTCCATATAAATTAAAATATTCGTTATGTATGTCATTCACAAAGTCATGTTGGGTGTTTATTTATTAATGATTTCATAAACAATGTCAATTAATAGTATTCTGGAATTTCTAAGGATTAGTATAATTATGCTGAATAATTTAGTCTACCAATAGTCTATAATCTACCAAATCAGGTCAGAACATTGCTAAATCTTTAAACTTTAAGTTCATACTGCTGAGCTAAACCAAATGATTTGGCTTTTCTATAAGGAGCCAGAACTCTAATCACTTTCTTTAAGGTAATCAGAATTGTGTATCTAATAAATATAATTACACTGTCTACTATATGTATACCTATTTGGATGTCTGGATGTCTTACTCCTGCACAAACCGATATGTTGTCCTGTGAATTAACATTATTGCCCTGCTCACACTATACTCTGCATAATCAGCTGGTGAGAAATAGGTTGACTGTCAAACTAAATGGACACATAAAATGAACACGGGTACATTTGCTGCCTAGCCTCAGGTGCTTCTACATGAAATCAGGCTAATACAAAAACCAACAGTTAGAATTTTCAACTAGATCCATAATATCAAAGCTACTCAGTCTAGAGGAGCAAATTTGTCATTTATTATACCATGTGTAGATTGTCTAGTTTCTAATTTCTTCTGCTATTATGTATAGTGGTAGATACAAACCTACAGTACTAAGAGATCATTGACAAACTGTCAGTCTTTACTTCAAAGGAAAAGCTAGTTACCTAGGCATAGTATATGAAAGAATAATTAATTGATATGACAAAAGGTTCCTGAGCCTAAAATGTTTAAATATAAATGGTTAAATAAGTTTCTGTGACAGCTTTAATCTGTAAGAAAGAAAAATCTACACACCATCTTTTAAGCAAATAGTTGTTCATATACTGTTACGTGGTACGGTATGGACAGCCGCACCACGAGATGTTTTTAATGATAAGAGCCTATAATGATGGAGAGGGTTAACGAAATAGGTGTGTGACAGTGCTCATGATACGCACGGGAAGACCTTCCCGTTTGGAGATGGCGTGGGATTATTAATTAGAGAACTTAAATGAAACAAAGGAAAACTGAAAACACAAAACAGAGCTCCGCCGTCTACACGAGAACGGACAGGGCTCTGGAAAATAAAAGTAAAGATCCTCTCGGGAGGAGGATATATAGAGTCTCATTTGTGTTTATAAACTTCTATTGAGCGCGGACGCTGGACTGATGCGTGCCGCTGGCTCGTTCTCTCTTTCGCCGGCGTCTTAGGGAGGCTGTGGCTTTGTCTTGGCCCTGATACCTTACCGGTGCTACCTAATATTCGCACGAAGTGCCGAGGTATCAGGACCCTTAAATAAACACGCCTCCAGGTGCGGCTCGTTCAGGCTGATTGCCTGACGGCGGCGTTGCCTGGCAACCGCGTGTATAAATGGCCGTGACTTTGCCTGTTCAGAACTCCGCGTGGTAGCAGCCTGGGGATCTGCCCGTTCTGACCCGCGACGTTACACATACACATGATGAACAACTTTCTACTTTAAAATGAATTATGTTTGTTTTGCTTGCATAAGTAAAATTCGTCATGAGTATATATACAACTATTAACTTCCAACTTAGGAAATATTTAATGCTGAAAAATGAACATATATGGATAACATGAGTAGTATAAACAGGTACTGTGCATTGTTTTACTGGGATGAGAAGATTACTTATGAGCAGAGATCTGCATAATGATTTTTTATTCCAACCTTAAAAGACACTTTTTCTTTGGCAATATAACTGTATTGAAATGATTGAAATTGCATTTATTTTATTTGAATTGATGAATCCTTGTGTAACATCACTAACAAGTCTGCATTATGCAGACATAGGGCTTAACATATGCAGCTTTCAACAAAATCATTGAAATGACAGACGACCAGCAGCACAAGTTTGTGGGTATTTCAGGAAATCAGTAGACCATTTATGTGAAATATCGAGTCAAGGGTTTTGTTGATCACCCAAAACAAACCCACACCTTGGACCAACTGGCACTCATACAAGGACAGACATAAGGGATCGTATTTACAGATATCTGGCTGCTGGGTGTAAATGAGGTGAATTTTAAAATAATATTTGAAAAACCTCAGCTGCAATAAACAAATATAACAAAGTAAATACACTGCCCGGCCAAAAAAAAAAAAAAAAAAATCACACACTCCAAGATTTCATTGACCGCTTTTAGCTTTGATGACCGTGCACAGTGTGGTGGCGAATTCATGTGTGCAAAATGATTCCTCATGCTTCCAGAACCACTCTTTCACAATTTGAGTCTTGAAATATGCCTGTGCCATCAGGGGAAAAAAAGTCCATAGATGTGATACCTGGTCGTTCAGTACATTGAAGTCATAATTTGACTTAATTTTATGGACACATAACATTGCTGTGCCTCAACCCGCACAACTGAAACAATCCCAGACCATAACACTGCCTTCAGATGCTTGTACATTGGCCACGGTGTGTGTAAAATGCTTTGCTTCCTACTTTCCCTTCTTAATCCTTCCCTTCCTACTTTCCCTTACACTCATCACTCTGGAATAAGATCAGTCTGGACAGTCCACATGACCTTTTTCCAATGCACCAACTTTTATGGTCCCTAGCAAATTGAAGTGTTTTTTCTTGATTGCTCTCACAAACATGTAGTTTACTTATGGACACACAGCTGTTTAGTCCCAGTCCTGTGAGTTCTCATTACATTGTATGTGCTCTTGTAAATGCTCTTCCTTTTTACTATGAAACATACACTACTGCTCAAATTTTTGGGATCACTTAGAAATTGTATTGTTTTCCAAGGAAACACACACATCTGAGTAGAAAATATAGCAAAAGAAAAAGACATGCTGACATTGTCAGAGTTAGAAATATTAATTTTGATGGAAATTATGACTGTGCTCATCAAACAAAAAAACTTTTGCAGCAATTACAGCATGGCAGACATTTTAGCTGTCAGTTTTTCAAGATAATCTGATAAGATTTCACCTCATGCTTCCTGGAGCATCTCCCATAAGATGGATTGGCTTGTTGAAGTTTTCCTCCATACCAAACACTCAAGCTACTCCCACACCAGCTCAACAGGATTCAGATCCTGAGACCACTGCAAACCACTCCATTCCTGTCAGAATTCCAGCTAACGCCAATTGTCTGTGAAATAGATCAAATTGTTTGCTAATTGTATGAAAATGTACTACTGACTGTTTTTACCATGCATCAGTGTTTAAGTGATCTTCCTTCATGATTTTTTTTCTGACCACATTTCTTCCATAAATTTAAAGGTTCAGTCCTTCTGGTAATTTCGTCTCTTTGCACAATTCTAATGCTCCTGAGATAAAGGGTATCCTAAACACAAAGCATCCAACACAAATCACACTTAAAACAGAAGATTTAGTCATTACATGGAGAGCCTGGGGCTGACCAATGTGGTGAAAAGATTACATATTTTCTGTGGCACATAAACAACAACAAAAAAGAAAAATTGGCTCTCAGATGGAGCTGTCTCTCATCGTTCACAAAGAAGAGAGCTGACTTGTTCATGACTGATACTGTACATCACAATTCCCTAATGGCAGTGGCCTCTTTTAGCAGGATATATGCACCCTATCAAACTACAAAACATGTTCAGGAATGGTTTAAGGAATAAACAAGGTGTTGACTTATCCTCCAAATTCCCCCAATCTGATCTCAATCTGATCAAGCATTTGTGGGATTTTATCACTGGGGAAGGAATGTGAAAATCTCATATATGTAATAGAATTAACCATGTTTTCTTTAAGTCTTCATGAGCTCGCAGCAGAAGGGAGAGCTACAGCATATTAGACAGATGATTTTAATGCTAAGATTTGTGTATATAAATAATAATATGCATTTATGTTGATATAAAAGTGTTACCTTTTGTCCTTCACTGTAGTATTAAATGTACAATGATGGATCACACTGACAGATATGGAGTAAAGTCACGGTTTTCTTAAGTTCCCTAAATAGTTGAATACCTAAACTGCTACAAGCATGCAACCCCAATATGTAATATGAAAGGAATATCCGTGGCCTTAATGGACATATAAAATATAATTTTAGAAATTCCAGTGAATAAGCTGTCTCCTACTGGTATGCACATACACAACAAAGGAAGAATTTAGCTTACCCTCAAGGATAACCTAAAAGAGGGTTTCAAATCTTAAAGATGATAATCAAATCTTAAAGATGAGAAAATCGTAAGTGCATAGCTAGTAACACAATAATAATAATAATAATAATAATAATAATAATAATAACAACAACAACAACAACAACAATAATAATAATAATAATAAACAACTCAAAATCTCAATATCAAAAACATGATGCAAGGTAAGCAAAAAGAATAGTTTTTAAACTATATTATTTTAGATACTAAGCATTGCGGAAGACCCCAGACTTTTTGGAGTAAAAGTTACTACTGAAGTGCCAGAACACTAAGATCTTGCACTTGGAGCAGGTTTTTGGAAGATTATATACAAGGTGGAGAGCAGCTTTTTAAAATTGCCTGAAGAGGAGATATGACATTTGTAGAGATTGACCAACAAGAAGAACGTTACAGTATATAATTGATTGGTCGTTCTAGTGCACTAATTTTTTTTGGTGAAGCAGCATTCCAAGAGTGTTCATATTTAATGCATTGCCTCATCAAAAAAAAAAAGTTGCCATTTTAGAGAGGTCAAATTATTGGCCTGCACCAAGAAAAGAAAACAACTAAGGAGATTAGAAATGAATGAAATTGGGCTAAAAACCCTCTAACACGATATTTGTCACAAACTAGCCAGACTCATGGGTCTAAATCCATTCTGGAGATCTCCCTTACGCGCTCCACTCTTAATCAGCACACCTGTATCGAATCAAGCAATCAACTCTTGGCTTTATAAGCACACCGAGTGTGTCACTCAGTGCCGCAGTGTCTCGCTCGTGTGCCCCGTATCTTCCTTGCTAAATCTCGTTCGTTGTGTTCTTTCTCGTTACCGACCCCTGCTTACCCTTTCTGGATTACTCTCTCGTCCTCGCCCCTGGTTACCTCATTCGTTCTGGATTGATCTTTGTGTATGACCCTGACTGTGTTTTGGATTTCGATTTTAGCTATCGCCCCCGGATTTGTTTGTGCTCACAGCTGCACCTCCGTTCAGCGGCACTCACCTCGGATCCAAGCCAACTCCTCGGCGTCCCCACACTTCCGCGTTCCCGGCGCAACGCTCACTAGCCTCCGGCCCCCAACAACGGCAGAACAAAGACTCGGACATCCGCGCTCAGTTCACGCAGGGAAACAGCGCCAAGAAAAATAACAAATC
>JAAGKR010011752.1:0-18426 GCA_011419295.1 Clarias macrocephalus
ACTTGGGTTCCTCTTAATTACACACCTGTATTGCTACGGTTAACCTTCATTTACTATAAATACTATAAATACTTTACTATAAGCAGAACCACATATCCGTATTATGTGGTTCTGCTAGTAATAATTTGTTTTCTACTCCCAACTTGGGTTCTACTCAGTGCTGTTGTGTACGTTTTTTGTAGTGGGTATACTGTAATGATTTGCTAATAGTATCAATCAAACCTGTCCTGGAATGACATTGAACCTTACACTCTCAAATGCACCCAGGAAATACAACCGGGAGCATTTTGACAGATTGCATGTGTGTTGTTCAGTCAGTGATGGTAGATGCAAATGGGGAGATTTAAAGGTCGTATAATGATTGGAAAGTTATCTGATGGAACAAATACTGTAAAGTCAAGACTTTTACTTACTAGGGTGTCCGCCACTACATAAAATGTTTAAAACTAAGCAATTCTCAAGTGTATTGCAAACTTCTGTGCAAATTTCTGTACATTTATCTTCAGGAAGCTATGAAGCAGGCATAGAATGAAGTGAGAGTGACTCTCTGCCCAGCCAGATCCAGCAGGTTTAGAAGAATAAAGGAATTCTAAATACTGATTGTTGTATAGCAATTTCATTGCATAATATGACAAATTATTCTTATTATCTTTATTATATATTTTTTTCATTGGAGAATGTCATTAAAACATTGTATTTTAATTTTGTCTCAATACTTTTGATCACCACTACGTTAACTAACGTAAAGTTAACCTTCTGAGCCGGGGAAATGACAATCAACAGTTCAACAGTTTGTTGGTGACATGCTGTCAGCAATAGAGACAGAGTGTGCTCGATGAAAATGAACAGAGATGCATTTACTGTAAAAGTTTAATCTTTTATCGCAGTTATACTCTATCTGAAAATTGTTTTAATTTCAATGACATACTTTAGACCTAGATTAGTATGTATCCTCACACATTTTTAAGTAGGTATCCGGAAATCCTGGTGACTGTGTCTGTGCCCAGCTGGCACCCCTGATCTGAAGCTAGGACTGTTAAATATTAGATCTCTCTCATCTAAAGCAGTTATTGTTAATGAATTATCATGGATCAGGAGATTGATTTACTCTGTTTAACAGAAACCGGGATTAAACAGGACGAGTATGTAGCTCTAAATGAAGCTAGTCCTCCTGGATACAGCTACATACACCAGCCTCGGCTAACTGGTAGAGGAGGAGGCGTCGCAGTTATTTATAATGATAGTCAGACTATCGTACAAAAACACATACACAAATTTAATGCATTTTAAGTTCTTTTTAGTAGCATAACAAGTGTAGCTACAAATATTAAGTTTGCTTAGTCGATCCTGCTAATTATCATTTACAGATCCTCATGGTCGTACTCTGAATTTCTTTGTCAATCTGCAGATTTCCTTTAAAACCTAGTCATTTCTGTAAACAGCGTTAATTGCTGGAGATATTAATATTAATTTTGAGAATCCAGAAGACCCTCTGAGAATAGCATTTATGGCCATACTGGACTCAGTATGAGTAAGTCAATGTGTAGTAGGACCCACTCATAAAGCAGGTCACACTTTAGATTTAATAATATTTTTCGGATTAAGTATAAGAAATTTATTTACAGTTCTGCTGTCTGAAGTTATCTCTTGTCTATCTTGTCTCAATTAAAGTGTGTCATAGTAATAATGTATGCACAGCACCGCGCTACTGTATTAAACGTACATTCACATCAACTACCAAATAGAGCTTTATCAGTAATCTCCCAGAGTTACCAACATTGATAGGATCACCGTCTGACCCCACAGAACTCGATCAGGAGACTGAATATTTAGAGTCGACTTTCCGTTATACCTTATATACCTATAACATAGCCCCAGTTAAAAGAAAAATTATTAGAGATAAGAAACTCGCTCCCTGGTATAATGATCACACGCGCACTTTAAAACAGACCGCTCGGAAATTAGAGCGTAAATGGCGTCAAACTAAATTGTTAGTATTTCAAATAGCATGGAAAAAGAGCATCCTGAACTATAGAAAAGCTCTTAGTGTAGCTAGATCAACGTATCTCTCCACTCTTATAGAAAATAACAAAAATAAAAATAATAAACAATCACTTTGTGAACTTTTTTTATAATAAAATTGTAAATATTAGGCATAAAATTGAGGCTTTGAAACCGGACAATGTAATTGATGCAGATGTTAAACTAACCATGTCAGATCGGAACCTAGAATACTTTACTCCCTTTGAAGAGAATTAACTAATTTCACTCATCTGTTCTGCAAATTCATTAACCTGTATATTAGATCCTATACCAACACATTTTCTCAAACAGATAGTGCCAGAAATAACACAACCCCTGTTGAAAATAATTGATTCTTCACTCAGCAGTGGGTATGTACCAAAATCTTTAAAATTATCAGTTATTAAACCGATAATTAAGAAGTCTGACCTTGACCCCTGTCAGCTGTCCAATTACAGGCCGATATCAAACCTCCCATTTATCTCGAAGATTCTGCAAAAGATAGTAGCGGAGCAGCTGTGCTCATATCTACATAGAAATAGCATACATGAACTGTATCAGTCGGGATTTAGGCCTCATCACAGCACAGAGACAGCAGTCATTAAAGTAGTAAATGACCTCCTATGGCCTCTGATCAGGGTTGTGTAACTATGCTTGTGTTACTCGACCTCAGTGCAGCTTTTGACACCATTGATCATAGTATTCTCCTTCACAGATTAGAAAATGTAGTAGAACTTAAGGGAACAGCCCTCCCCTGGCTCTGATCTTATTTAACTGATCATTATCAGTATGTAGATTTAAATGGTGATTATTCTGCATGTTCTCTAGAAGAGTTTGGTGTTCCGCAGGCTTCGGTTTTAGGCCCACTGCTTTTTTTCCTTTACATGGTTCCTTTGGGCAACATAATCCGTAAGCATGGTATTAGTTTTTATTGTTATGCTGACGACACACAGTTATACGTCTCAGCAACACCAGATGAGAAAAACCAGCTTACTAAAGCTGAGCAATGTGTAAAGGATGTAAGAGACTGGATGCTAATTAACTTCCTTCTGCTTAATCCTGATAAGACAGAAGTTCTATTCATAGCACCGCATGCAGCTAGAAGCAAGATTTTAGATCACACTGTAACTTTAGATGGCCTTTCTGTTCTATCTAGTGCAATAGTAAAAGACCTTGGTGTGATTATATATTCTAGTCTTTCATTTGATGCTCATATAGACAATATCACTAGGATAACATTCTTTCACCTCAGAAATAAGTTAAGGAATATATTTTCACTAAACGATGCAGAAAACTAGTTCATGATTTTATCACCTCTAGATTGGACTATTAATGCCTTACTGTGTCTATAAGTTCAACTATCAAAGATCTCGTCACATGGATGCCCCGTGTGTCTCTTTGGGATGCATCCAGTGTCTGGAAATAGTTTCACTCTACCATGAAGACGGTTCAGAGTGTCTGGGGATAGTTTCACTCTACCATGAAGATGGTTCTGGCCTTGACTAAGGTTGACGGCTGTTTCTCTGAGGACTTGACTTGGCTGCAGTTGCTCAATAATTCAGGACTTTGAGAATTTCCTACAAGTCTACCTGAGCCTCCAATAACTACCTGGACTCTATATTAACATAAATTAACATCAACTGTTATACTGAACTGCCTACCATCTAACACACAGTATGAATGAAGATCAATTCCTGCTTTCTGTTTCACCCAAATGAAGATGGGTTCCCTGTTGAGTCCAGTTCTATTGCCATCTCAGGGAGTTTTTCATTGCCACTATCGCCCTCAGCTTGCTATTTGACCATTTTGATTCATACACATTCACATTCCATGCAAACTTAAATAATTCTTTTGATTGTGTAAAGCTTCTTTGTGACAGTGACAACTGTTAAAAGCGCTATACAAATAAAATGTAATTGAATTGATTTGAATAGTGTATCCCCCCCTCTAAAGGTTTGTACTGTACTCTGTGTCTGTGTGTCTATGTTTATCTGTGTGTATTGTATCCATCACTACTTTGTGTGTGTGAGAGAGAGAGAGAGACTGGTATGCCTGAGGGGGCAGAAGTCTCCTGCTGCTTTATTTGATTAGTTTTGAGGGGCAAAAATACAGTTGACCTGCTGCTACTTGTCTACAGTATCTCCTACACTGTCTAGCTATCTCTCAGTTTCTCGCCGGTATTTCTCATTTCTACTCACCGTCACTCTGATTCATCTTTTTTTCACTCCAGTGCTCTTTTTATTCATGTTTTTATTCCCTTCTTTACTCTTCTAATCATTTTTCTTTTTCTTATGACTTCCATTGATCTTTCTTTTGTCTTCCTTTTTTCTTACACTCCATTCTCTGTTTTCATTTCTTATCCTACCTTCACTCTGCTCCCTTTATTCCTACCACCTTTTTTGTTTTTTCTTTTTTTCCTCATTTTCTCAACCTGTGTTTTGTTTCATGCTATCTGTCCTATGTTGCTTCTGTTTTTATTACCCTGTATTTTCCTCCTGCTTATTTCTTTTCCTGCCTCCTAACTATTTTTTTGAAACCTGTCCTTTGTCAAAGTATCTTGATTTTTCTTTTCCTACCATGTCATCCTCTCCTTTTCACGCCCTTCTCTTTCTCTCCTCTTGAGAAACTGTCTCTGTTTTTTCATATTCTTATTTAAGTAGTAGTCATTTGATAACATATTTAACATACCTTGCCTTTCCTCTACATTAATTGCATTTATCTTCTTCCTATGCCCCTTAGGTGCCTCTGCTCCAGTCACTCAGAGTGTTTCTTGTTCCATGTGTGCATCTCATACCATGTCTCATGGTGCTCTGGAAATCCTGGAGGTTCAGGACATGAAGCAAACCGACATCATACACATCAAAGAGGATGAGGAAGATCTGCTTACCATCGCCTCTCTGGAGGAAGAGTTTAAATGCATGAGTGCTGAGCAAAATGTATTTGTATTAGATGGACATTAAAACAATAGAACATTGACAAAAAATATATATTTAATTTCTGTAACTATACAGATTCTGTAACTTTTTGTTATGACTAAATCAATGTTTGTAGTTTTATAAATCTAATATTAATTCTCTGTATAAATATGAAAGCTATATTAGAGCAATATTAAAACTCTGCTCACTCTGTTGTAAAATGCATGCTCAACCCTAATGTAACTATTATTTACACATGTATAGTATACCACTAAACCTAGTTTTCCAGTTCATGTTAATTAGCTAGTTTTTGGGGTAGTTATCATAAATGTTAAGTCAATTTAGTAGTTTAAATGTAATAAATTTAAGTCAATTTATTAGTAAAAAAAAAAAACCTTTTTAAAATATTTTAAATCTTATGGTATTTCCAAAATTTCGGAACATGGCTGTGGGGAATTGTGCCCATTCAACAACAAGGTCAGACATGGAGGCTTAGCATGACATCAGTGTTCCAGGTAATTTTAATTTGGTGTTTTTAATAGGGCTGAGGTCCTTGGCAAACCATGTCTTTATAAAGCTGGAAAAGCCTGATATTAGCTCACCTTCACCCACTTGCGAGAGCTGCACAAGGCCCCCTAGGTCTGCTCATGAGAACAGTGTTGGTGTGGATAATTCTGTAATCTATGCCCGGAACATTTTATTTAACCCTTAACTTTTTCTTTTAACCCATTTTTAAAAATGTTTTTTTCTCAGTCATGTTTGTGTAGTTGAATAGCATGAAATAAACTTTAATTAATCATCTTGCCTAGGTTGTGTTAGAAAAAAGGACATGCCACTCTATATTGCACAATCCTGATACTTCTATATATGTATTAAAACATTGTAATGCAAAAAAATAGTAGAAGTACTGGCTTTTGTTGAGGACACTAGACTTGCTGACTGTGGCCACAGCAGTAGCTTTGCTGGGCCTATTGGTATTGATGGGCTTTCAGAAGTAGGTTGTAAGCAATAATGTGCTCTGCTCTCAGCCCTCAGTTGGTTGGCCTAATCACTCTAAGAGCAACCCACTTCCTAGCACAGCATGATGGTGCAGCAGATACTCTTAACGATGTAGTACATACTGTATGGACCAAGAAATGTGGCATCCTTGGTCAGCTTACCTTCAACCTCGATTTTGTTACAAAATGTATAAGGTGAATGTATATTTAGTATAGAGTGCAAGCAGGGACTCCGGCAGGACTAACTATAACAGCATAACTAAAAGGGAGAGCCAGAAGGAAACACAGACATGAGGGCACCCTGAGATGTAAAGCAACCAATCACCTTACCGTCAATAAACCTGAGTGGTCAAGTGACTTTTATTAGTATCAAATTTAAGCAAAGTAAACGTTAAAAGTGAGCCTTTAGATTTTATCATGTGTGTGTATTTAGAAAGGCTATGCATGTAGGGTTTTGGTTCATCTTATATTTTGTGTTCTTTAAATTTGTAATAGATAAAACTTAAATAAATGAAACTTAAAGACCATAAAATTAAAACATTGTCAGGACGTGCTACTGTGTCAGCCGATGTCTTTGTCGTTCAGCCCCGCTTGTGTTTTTGCACAATTATAAGAATGAAATGCTGTAGGCTGTTTTTGATCATCATAATTTTCTTTAATAAATAATGACCCCCATTGCGCTGTACCAGCGCTGGCAAAACCTTATGAAATACAAGTGAAACATTAAACGAATTTACATTCACAGTACTAAAATTATAGTAATACATATAGGCGTTTCGAATTTAAGCAAAATAAATGTATACTTGTGTCACAGCGTGCAGGGGGCATCACCTGAGAGGTGTCAATAGAGCTTACATATTCATGAAAAGTCGTGGATTATTCAGTGAAACAGAAGCTCTGCTGATGAAAGTTAGGCACAGTCAGTGTGAAAGATCATAACATGCCTTGTATTGTTTTTAATCACTCTATACACAACCCGTGATTTTTTATGCTATTTTACAAATGAAAAATACAAATGGTCTATTCTTTTGTTTATTATTTTCATTTTTTATAAAATATATAATTTTAATATTTTATAAAAAATGGCAAAGAAAATGGTGTATAGAGTGTTTAAAACAATACAATTTATGTTATGATGAGGAAAATCTAAATTTCTTCCATTGCAGGGATTAAAAACTGTCGATTTTAGAATCTGGAATCCAGAAGATGAAATTTACACAAATTTAAAAAGAGGCCTGAAGCACTGCAGGTCTTCAGAAGAGCCTCAGATCCAAGAGGGTCTTAAAGTGGGTGCCTTTCAGTTTCTCTGAATGTGTAGGTGAGAACAGCTGATTCACACCTGGGGAGGGTTGAATTTTTTGCATTTGAATGTTGTCTGACATTGTGAAGCACACACAGTAACACTAAAGCAAGAGCAAACCATGATAAATAGGAATAAGAGGCCCTGATTTTACTCCATAAATACTATTTAGTACAACAAAATTCCTCCACGCTCTAGAAAAATGTTGTGTGTAGTTGAGTGCTAATTAGACTATGTAGGAAATGAAAGTGGAGGAAGTAAACAATAGCCCAGATTTAGAAAAGCATTTTTATTTAAGACTATAAAAATAATCCTGCTATTTATCCTGCTATCTATTTTTAGGCATGCCATCTGCCACTTAGTTTCAATTTTAGTTTCTTATAATACCCACATGACTATTTATTTTAACTATTTAAACCGTTAAACTTTTTATTTTTACTATTTTAGCTATTACTGTTTTATTTACTTCAAAATAATATATTAAAACCAAGAACAATACATTTGTTAAAAATATTATAGATTTCATTTTGGGCTGATAAAACTGTTGTCCCCAAAAATTTAACAGAGGAGGACTCATGTCCATCAATCTGATATACAGTATGCTGGAGAAAATCCCAGGTGGGAAGACACTGCTTTGAGTAGTTCAAAGACAAGAAAACCTTTAATTGGATTTATTGGATGGAAAACAAATTTTAGATTATGTAATTTGTATGAAACGTGAATTATTGGCGCATCCACTGCTGCGGAGACGACGAGATGACATGATTATCTTCATCACTACACTGTAAACCCTAATGCTCAAAGTAATTAAACACATTGAGTACTGTTAACTCAAATAATTGCAATTAGGTCAAATTAATAGACCTTTTTGAGCATTCAGAACTTTTTGGTATTTATTATTTGGTATTTCAACTAGTTTGTAGAAATTACACTTTTCAGTTTAGTTGAACAAATTTGATATATTAAGTAACCGTAAGTACTTAAATAACAGTAACTGTCACCTTAAAGTTCCACCAACTTAAAATCTATAGAGCACTTGTGGCTCAGTAGTAGGTGTTTCATCTGCCATGCGAAAGGACCGGGGTTCGATGCAACAATTAATTTGATTTGCAACAAGATCAACAAAACTCAACAAAATTTATAGTACTGTTTACTTAAAATTGGAAACAACATTACTTAAAAATTGATGTAACTGATTACCTCAAATATTTTGAGTTTTGCCAACTTAATCGGGTTTAATATTGGGTATAATTTTTTTTTTTTTTACGTACAGCTGAAACCAAAGAAATCACTCATTTATCAATGAATTATTAACATCGCCAGAGTCAGTCTCCTTGCTGTTTTTTCCCCAACACATTCTGTAACTTTATGCGTGGGGCTGAGTGCTGATTAGATTACGTAGAGAAGTCCAGTCTCCCAACAGACCCCGAGCTACACTCCCCGCTGTATTTTATAGCACGAGGAGAAGCCTGGGATCATTACCGGTGATAGCTCACCAGCTGTGCCTAATTCCGCGGCCCTGCTCCTTCGCGCACCAGCAGAAGTGAGCGAGGAGGAGTGATATTGATTTGGCCGCACTACCCTGAGAGGCCGCCTAGCTTGTGAGCTTCGGAGTGAGCGAGGAGCGATATTGATTTGGGCGCACGCCCATCACATGCCATGACAACGTGTAACACAATAACAATAATATTTTGCAGGCTGCAGTTTGGAGAAACCAGATAATAAAGAATAAACCAGTTGTTGGGTCAAAATAACCCAACCAGGTGTTAATTTGTTAAATGCAAATATCAATAGCTCTGGTTCAGATTTTTCATGCTTGTTGTATAAAATACACAGATGTGGAAATTACCATCACTGTAGTATTTCTTCGATACACAAAATTGTTTTGACTTTTTTATGAGTTAATTATATTTTAAAACCGAGACGATGGAAAATGTCACCTTGCGGTCATTTCACAAATTACTTTGAAATGCGACTGATTTATTTTGGCCAATGTTGTTTTGTCGCGGCGGTGAGCGTGGCGATAATAGATATTCCCCTCGTCTACCTACTGTAGTTGAACAACCAGACAGTAAAGCGTTGCAATAGTCCAACCTTGAGGTGATGAAAGCATGAACTAATTTTTCTGCATCTTTAGTGACAATATATTCCTTAACTTGGCAATATTTCTGAGGTGAAAGAATGCTATCCTGGTGATATCATCTACATGAGCTTCAAATGAAAGATTAGAGTCTATAATCACACCAAGGTCTTTTACTGTTGCACTAGATAGAACAGAAAGGCCATCTAAAATTACAGTGTGATCTAAAATCTTGCTTCTAGCTGCATGCAGTCCTATGACTAGAACTTCTGTCTTATCAGGATTAAAAAGAAAGAAGTTAATTAGCTTATATCCTTTACGCACTGCTCAACTTTAGCAAGCTGGTTTCTCTCCTCTGGTTTGGCTGAGACGTATAACTGTGTGTCGTCATCATAACAGTGAAAATTAATATCATGCTTATGGATTATGTTGCCCAAAGGAAGCATGTAAAGGGAAAAAAGCAGTGGGCCTAAAACCGAACCCTGTGGGACACTAAACTCCACTAGAGAACATGCAGAATAATCACCATTTAAATCTACATACTGATAACGATCAGTCAAATAGGATCTGAGCCAGGAGAGGGCTGTTCCCTTAATTCCTACTACATTTTCCAATCTGTGAAGGAGAATACTATGATCAGTTGTGTCAAAAGCTGCACTGAGGTCGAGTAACACATAGTTACGCAACCCTGATCAGAGGCCAATAGGAGGTCATTTACTAGTTTAACGAGTGTTGTCTCTGTGCAGTCATTAGGCCTAAATCATGACTGATACAGTTCATGTATGTTATTTCTATGTAGATATGAGCATAGCTGCTCCGCTACTATCTTTTGCAGAATCTTAGAGATAAAGGGGAGGTTTGATATCAACCTGTAATTGGACAGCTGACAGTGGTTGAGGTCAGACTTTTTAATTATCGTTGTAATAACTGCTAATTTAAAAGATTTTGGAATATACCCAATGCTGAGTGAAGAATCAATAATTTTCAACAGGGGTTTTGTTATTTCTGGCACTATCTGTTTGAGAAAATGTGTCGGTATCTAATATACAGGTTGATGAATTTGCAGAAGAGATGAGTGAAATTAGTTAATTCTCTTCAAAGGGAGTAAAGTATTCTAGGTTCAGATCTGACATGGTTAGTTTAACATCTGCATCAATTACATTGTCTGGTTTTAAAGCCTCAATTTTACGCCGAATGTTTACAATTCTATTATTAAAAAAGTTCATGAAGTATTCACTACTGTATGTTGTTGTTGCTGTTGAGATTTCTGCAGTGGTCTTATTTCTAGTTAATTTAGCTATCTAGGATTATTTTTGTTATTTTCTACAAGAGTGGAGAGATACGTTGATCTAGCTACACAAAGAGCTTTTCTATAGTTCAGGATGCTCTCCTTCCATTCTATTTGAAATACTAACAATTTGGTTTGACGCCTTTTACGTTCTAATTTCTGTGCGGTCTGTTTTAAACTGCGCATGTGATTATACCAGGGAGTGAGTTTCTTATCTCTAATCAATTTCCTTTTAACTGGAGCTACATTATGTAAGGTATAACGAAATGTTGACTCTAAATGTTCAGTTGCCTGATCGAGTTCTGTGGAGTCAGATGGCGATTCAAGTTGGTAACTCTGGGAGATTACTGATGAAGCTCTGTGTGGTAGTTGATGTGAATGTACTTTTAATACGGTAGCGTGGTGCTGTGGGTACATTATTACTATGACACACTTTAATTGAGACAAGACAGTGATCTGAGATAACTTCAGACAGTGGAATTGTAAATACATTTCTTATACTTAATCTGAAAAATAATATTAAATCTAAAGTGTGACCTGCTTTATGAATGGGTCTTACTACACATTGATTTACTCCTACCGAGTCTAGTATGGACATAAGTGCTGTTCTCAGGGGGTCTTCTGGATTCTCAAAATGAATATTAAAATCTCTAGCAATTAATGCTTTCTTTACAGAAATGGCTAGGTTTGAAAGGAAATCTGCAAGTTCACAGAGAAATTCAGAAAATGGCCCTGGGGGTCTTTAAATGATAATTAGTGGGATCGACTGAGCAGACTTAATATTTGTAGCTACACTTTTTATGTTACTATAGAGAACTTCAAATGCATTAAATTTGTGTCCGTGTTTTTGTACGATAGACAAATTATCATTGTAAATAACTGCGACGCCTCCTCCTCTACTAGTTAGCCGAGGCTGGTGTATGTAGCTATATCCAGGAGGACTATCTTCATTTAAACCTTCATAATCATCCTGTTTAATCCCGGTTTCTGTTAAACAGACTAAATCAAACTCCTGATCCATGATAATTCATTAACAATAACTGCTTTAGATGTGAGAGATCAAATATTTAACAGTTCAAGCTTCAGGTCAGAGGTGCCGGCTGCACATTCAGTTTGTGGTAAAGAGTTTGTGGTAACTATGTTAATTAAATTATTAAAACAGACTTTCTGAGTCTTTCTAAATTTGTGTTTAGCTCAGGAAACAGACAATATGATAAACCCTGACTGACGACTCTATGCAGCTAGCAGACGGTTGGTTTAGCCTGTCTGTCTGCTCCCTGGCCTGGGCTCTGTATTGTCACCAATTAACTAGGCCTCTTCTGAGACTATGTGCTATACTACAACAAATGAGAGCAGCACCTTCCCAAGTGGCATGGACACCGTCCCGCCCTAACAGGCCAGCTTTGCCTTCAAAGGTCTTCCAGTTGTCTATAAAGCCCACATTAATTTCCGAGCACCACCTGGACATCCAGCAGTTCAGCGACCATAACCTGCTGTAAGCTACTGTATGTCGCCACGTCTCACTGAGATGGGGCCAGAACAAACTACTTCATTGGACATCGCCTTCGCTAATTTGAACACCTCTGTAAAGTTATGCTTGCTAACCTCTGACTGACGAAGGTGTATATCATTAGATCCAGCATGTACAACTATTTTGGAGAACATATGCTGTTCTAGAGCCCTAAGATTACCTGCTATGTCCGGTGTGCTGGCTCCCGGGATACACCTGACCACTGCCGCTGGTGCCCCTAAAGGCCTAGCTTTCACATGCCTCAGTATTGAGTCTCCTAAAACCAGAGCTCTTTCAGGTTTCTCAGAGGGTGGATCACTGAGGAGAGCAAATCTGTTAGACACGTGAAGCGCAGAAGAGGTGTGCTCCGGTGGGCTAACCTTAGCATTAACTTTAACTGAACGAGTATGCCGCCGAGTCGTCACCCACTCGCCCCGCTGTGAGGGCTCTAATGCCGGAGTTGGGGGCTGGTTATCTCCGCCTGCGGCACCCAGACTATCCGCTACAGGAATAACACTGCTTTTGCGCTCTCTAACCCTATCTAAAGTCTTGATGCTATTCTCTAATGCTAATATCTTCTCCATCAGAGTGCTAACTAACACACACCTATCACAAATAAAGTTAGCGCTAACGACGGAGGAAGAATGTCTAAACATCCTGCACTCCATACACTGCAAAAGCTGAATAGTATCCATTATAACGTACCTGAGTCAGAGTTTAGTCGTTTGAAGCTGGATTCCGTTTAGAAAGAAACTCGCGGGTTCTTCAAAAAGTGGAAAAAAGGAAAAAAAGGCGAAGCCCATAGTATGAAAATTTTAAAATTAGTTGCTATTAATAATATTATTGTATCAACAAAGAGCTATATAATTTAAACGCTGATACGAACGCGAAACTTTCGCGGCAACGATACAAAACAGGAAGCCTTTAAAAAATTTAAATGATTGTTCTTATTAGGCCCAAGCACTATGACATCAGCCCTATGTCGTCATAGTGTGTGAAGGGCTCTCTTGTTTTCCTTAGGATTATTTTTTTCCACCCTTTTGGACTTTTCGGGGATCTAAACATGCTCAAAAACTCATGAAACATGGCAGACAGGTTGGAATCTGCTGCCATCAGGATGCCTGAAAGTCTCGTGGCCCGGGGCCCAAAGAGGCCCGCACACGAGATTTTGCTGCCTAGCTCATACACACTTTCACCTAGGCACACGAAACTCTGCACACATTTAGAGCTCATTGAGCCGAACAACTTTCGTGCTGCATGTCCTGGGCTAAACTCAACAGGAGGCCGGTTATTTTGGGTCGTTTGCAAAAACGCACCCAATGGATTTTGATATACTCCTCCTAGGGAAATTATACAATCGCTACCAAACTGGGCCAAAGAGATCTAAAGACATTGAGGATGCAAAATTGCGGAGGGATTTTCGTTATCTCAAACGGGTCAGTCGTGATAATGTCTTAAACGTACGCCGAAAAATGATTAATAACTTTCTGTGTGGCATTATATTCAGTGACATTATATTCAGTGACACCTTCTGTGACATCACACACACACACACACACACACACACACACACACACACACACACACACACACACACACTAATGCACTCAACAAATATTTAGGGCTCAAACTGACATAGCGTGTATAGCGTGTGATGTGTACAGGTTGTGAGGTGCAACCAAGTGGTGATGACTTTTTCGAGGTCTTAGCACACTCAAATGACACAGGTTGTGCGGTGCGCCCGGGGTGGGAATGGCACAGGGTGCTTGGGCCCGTCATCGTTGCTTGCAACTATATTGAAAATTTGGTTTCTTTGTTCCTGAGGAATGACATATGCTCAGCAATAGGGTCAGCAATGTGAGTTGGACACATTGCTGACCCAATTTGCCAATCCCAACTTGGATTGAAGCTATAAAACTGTCCTTCTTTTGTTTATTCGCTTGCCAATTTACACTGTTGTCGGTTGAGGTTAACACTTGCCAGCTGATGCTGTCTCCAGACTTCCTTTTAATGATGGGGTTAAACTTCTTACTGCTTTGTGTCATAGACAAGACAAGGGATTCAAGATGGAGACACTCCATGGTGGCTTTTTGACATTCTGGAAGGTGACAGATTGATAGCTCATTTTGGGGTAGCCTGTTCTTTCCTACAGCATACTTATTAGCTACTTTTCTGGGAAATATTATGCACATCATTGAATGTTTTTAAAAATTGTGTAGTGTTCCAGGCTGGAAATAAAATGGACTTAATGTCTCCAATCTCATTGTTCTCTAATTAATGCTACCAGTAAAATTTGGCAGACAGCCCTCTCTTGACAGGTTTGTGGTTGTGCCACATGTGGTTTTATGATCAAATTCATTTGTATTTAAATTAAATGTGTAAGTTAATTAAAAATTTAATTAATGGTTCTCATTAGATAATTATTCTCATAAATGATCACCAGGGGTGAAAGGAAACTGAACCATTGCTACACCACAATCAAGGATGGCTACAAAGCACAATCTCGCCCCCCGTTTGGGAAACGACCAAGCTGCCATCTTCCTCATGCCAAAATATAAAAAAGGCTTAAACAGGAAGTTCCGTTTCAGAGGGAGGTTGTGTGCTGGACACACCGATCAGTGGCCGCGCTACAGGACACATTCTATGATGCAGACTGGGACATGCTCCAACGCAGCACTTATGACATCAATGTGTTTACAGAAGCGGTTGTGGGATTCGTCTGGAAACTAGCGGATGATATCATACAAAATTTGATCATTAGAACGTTTCCTAAACAGAAGTCATGGGTGGATAAAACGATCCACGATGATCTGAGATCTCGCACCACCGCCTACAATGCAGGACTTGCGTTGGGTGACATGGACGCGTACAAGGCTGTGTCATACAACGTTGGGAAGACAGTGAAAGAGGCAAAGCAGCACTATGGGAAGAAACTAAAGTCACAGCTCCAACAGAGTGACTCTAGGAGCCTGTGGCAGGGGTTAAGGACAATAATGGATTACAAAGTACCAACATCCGGTGTGACAATTGTGGGCGTGTCTCTGGCAGACAAGCTAAACACCTTCTATGCTCACTTTGAGGCTACAGCTAAAGACAGTTCAGCACTTAATACTATAATTCCCTCCACGCTCACCACCAAGCTAGGGCACCTGGGACTCAGCCCATCTCTGTGTCAGTGAATGTCCAATTTCCTGGCAGACCACAGTCAGTAAGGCTGGGCGGACATTCAATTTCAATTCAATTTTATTTATATAGCACTTTCAACAATGTTCATTGTCTCAAAGCAGCTTAACAAAAAAAAAATTAAGGAAATTTATGGAAATGTGTATGTGTGAGAAAAATGTGTCTAGATAATAATGAGATGAATGAGTGAATGATGAATAAAATGTCTCTGATGAGCAAGCCAAGGGTGACGGCGACAGTGGCAAGGAAAAACTCCCTGAGATGGCAATAGGAAGAAACCTTGAGAGGAACCAGGCTCAATCAGGGAAACCATCCTCATTTGGTTCATGTGTGTTATGCAGCAGAAAGTTCAATATAAAAATAATAATAATAATCTTTAAATTAACATGAAGTCCAGTTCAGCACAGGGATGAGTCAGTAGGTGCAAAGGGCAGATGGGGTCTGGACACTGGAAGCACAGGAGCAGCATGTGTATCTCCAACCATCATAAAGCAGAATCCAGCTGGAGCTGGTCCTTCTCTGGATGCCTCAGGAACCTCGCAGGGTTGGCCTTTGTCTACTGAAGCTAGCACAATCTCCAGATGCCTCAGGATGGGTAGACGAATACAGAACAGATGGAGAGAATTAGCATAGTTGCCATTCAGGATAGATGTACTGGAGTATGAGGTTATGGGATGAGTTACATGTATGCCAGATTAAACATGTGAAAAATGACATGTCTCAGCCTCTCAGCACTGGAGCCCCTCAGGATTGTGTTCTGAGTCCCCTGCCGTACTCATTGTACACTTACGACTGCGTGGCCACTAATTCCACCACCATCATCAAGTTTGCAGACGACACCATCATGATGGACCTGATGGTAGATGGTGGGAGATGGACTGGTGCCAGAGGAACAATCTCCTTCTAAATGTCAGCAAGACAAAGGAGTTGATAGTGGACTCCAGTACAAAGCAGGAGAGGAACTACCAGACCCCCATCATCAACAAGAGTGGACAGCTTCGGATACCTCCGTGTCCACATCACGCAGAACCTGTCATGGTCCTGTCACATCAACACCATGGTGAAACCTCAGACGCTCTACCACCTCTACCACCTCAGACGCTTGAGAGACTTCAGACTTCTCTCCAGGGTGCTTAGGAACTTTTATTCCTGCACCATAGATAGCATACTGACGGGAAACATCACGACCTGGTTCGGGAACAGCACCATGCAGGACCGACAAGCTCTTAAGATGGTAAGATCAGTTGAGCACACCATCCGCATGAGCTCCCTGACCTGCACTCAAGCTACAGCGGTGCTGGACCAAGGCCAGAAAGATTGTGAAGGACCTCAGCTACCCCAACAATGGACTGCTTTCTCTGTTGCTGTCAGGAATGCAATTCCGCTCCCTCAAGGCCAACACAGAGAGACTGGGGAGGAGTTTCTTCTCGCAGGCGATACGGACTAAAAACATCCTTTTTTTCACATTGCACTTTATGGACATTGCTCACACCCATCATTTATGGTCCTTTTATGGACATTATATATTTGAACATTCTGCTGTTTTAGGGATGCATCCCTAAAACAGCTTTTGTCACTAAAACCAACCAATATGAATTTATCTGTCTTCCATTCAGGCTGAAAAATGCAGGAGCTACTTTTCAGAGGCTAATGACCTCTGTTTTAGCAGACACCATTGGGAAGTATTGTTTTGTCTCCATAGATGACGTTGTTTATTCAAGAGACATCATTACCCACCTCAATCATCTCGAACAATTGTTTTCACGCCATGAACCTGCTGGTCTCACTCTCAACCTAAAAAAGTGTAACCTATGTCAAGCATCTCTCTCCTTTCTAGGACACATCATATCAGCTGAAGGCATTAAAACTGAAGAAGCCAAAGTAGCAGCCATTCAAACTTACCCCATTCCCTGCAACCTTAAGGAGCTACAGTGCTACCTAGCTCTGGCTGGTTGGTATCCCTCACTTCTCAGAGCGTGCTCCTCCTTTACACGTCCTGAAGAAGAAAGGAGCCAAGTGGGTGTGAACCTCCGGGTGCCAGTCAGCCTTCGAGGATCTGAGAACAGCTCTTCAGGACACGCCAGACTTTAACTGCCCCTTTAAAGTGCAGACAGATGCCAGCAACATCGGCCTAGGTGCAGTGCTCATCCAAGACCACAAGGATGGGGAACATGTGATCGCCTATGTCTCCCGGTTGTTGCATGGAGCTGAAAAAAAATACTCAGCATGGAAAAGGAATGTCTAGCTGTGGTATGGGCAGTGGAAAAGTGGCGTCAATATTTAGAGAGTAAAGTATTCACTATCATCACAGATCATGCTGCTCTAAACTGGGTTTTCAATCAGCCGAACCCCTCTTCACGCCTTACACGCTGGGTATGAATTTGTAGTCCAGTACCGTAAGGGGCAATGCAACACTGTTCCCGATTCGTTGTCACAGCGCTGGGAAGGAGAGACCACGAATGCCCATCTGGCGATGCACAAAAGGAACTGATCTGCAGTGGGGCCTGCCATGTAACTGAGGAGAGCTGCAGAGGGCCCAAAAGGCGGACGAGGCACTCCGTGCACTGTGGGGTGAAGCAAGGTTAGATCCTGATGTTAATAAAATACACTACTGTGTGGTTAACCATAGGGCTGAAACGATTCCTCGAGTAAATCGAGTAATTTGATTACAAAAAATGATTAAGGCAAAATCTCAAAACCTCAAAGCTTTGTTTAATTACAGATCTGGCCATTAAGAATGCGCGGTTTTTCCCGCAAGATCCCGCAATTTGGCGCGCGATCCCTCAAGCAACATTTGGGAATTTAAATAAATGTGTTATGCTTCACTGAATATCCGCTAGATGGCGCATGGAAGGACTCTATCTAAAAGCCAGACCAAGCACAACGAAGAATTGTGTATAATTAGTTAGCCTAAAACAATATTGTGTCCAATGCTGAAGCAAACATGAATTTTATTTTGTTTAAAAATAATAATATTTTATGATGAATGTGCGTATATGTGCTTCATATTATGTTCATAATGATGAAAAGAAATGCCCTAAATTATGAGGCGCCGTATAGGGCTTAAATCAAACTTCACTCATGCACACACAAGTGAAACACTTGCATACACATATATGAAACAGTCACA
>JAAGKR010011753.1:0-18426 GCA_011419295.1 Clarias macrocephalus
GTGTGTGTGTGTGTGTGTGTGTGTGTGTGTGTGTGCGTGCATGTGTGTGTGTGTTTGCATGTGTGTGTGTGTTTGCGTGTGTGCGTGTGTGCGTGTGTGTATGTGTGTGTGTGTGTGTGTGTCCGTGCATGTGTGCGTGTGTTTGCGTGTGTGCGTGTGTGTATGTGTGCGTGTGTTTGCGTGTTTGTGTGTGTGTGTGTGTGTGTGTGAGACCCCCGTCCTGGGTGTACCCCTAAGTCTTCTAGGATAGTCTCCAGACCCCCCCCCCCCCCCCACCCGTGACCCTGAATACAAGATAAAGTGATGAGTGAGTGAGAATAAATAAATGTTTATTTTTCACCTGTACTGTAGTGTTTTTTTTTTCGCAAATTTTATGTCATACAAAAAAAAAATCACCTGGTGAAATGAAAGTATAAGAACATCTAATCACCTGTAAAACTTTGTTTTCATTCATGAAGATTTTATTTAGTCGAGACTGAATAAGAGTCCGTGACCTTTATCTAAAGTAGAAACACATCTAACACTAATGATGATGATGATGTTGTTATATACAGCCATACCTCGGGCGAGATTATTTACATGAGCCGATCTTATCTGGGTACATACGACTTCATCCTACGCATCTATAATCAGCCATAAACTCACCCTGAGAGCTGCGGTGGATCCACGAGAGACACACAGACAATATCAGGTTCTTTTTTTGATATTTTCTCAACACGACCTTTTTTTCTTCTTAGCAGTGTGGAAATATTGCGCCTCTGGAAAACACTCACTGAAAGCAGCTCGACTATCTTCAGCGCAGCATCCATCATCATATTTATTACGTACGGATGAAAAGGAAATTTTAATATCATCACAGCCCTTCCACCTCCGTTGCGGGACGTACCCTGGAGGGGCTCTTTCTTTTTTATTCCATGAAAATAGACAATGTTCCAGTGAATGGAGCACCAGACAAGTCTGACCTTCACATGCCATGCTGGAATTTAATTTTACATCTCATTTAAAGCTGGCTATCAGTTTTTTTTTTCCCCCCTGCAGTTACGACTGCTGAAGACTGAGATCCTTCTAAGCAGGGTGTAATCCGTCTGACCCATCTTATTCAGAGAGCACCGACCGCACGCTGCGCTTTAACAGCCGCTTCTTTTATAGCAGAGTTCAGACCAGCGACGACGAACAATCCTCTGTAAACATGGAACACCGAAATAGATGACCAGAAAACCTTTTGTTTCATAACCCATTTTATAATTCTGGACGTCACAGCATTGCCTCATTGTACGGAGAATTGAACACATTTCACCAGTAAAGCTAGAAATCACACACGTTTATTTTCCAGCTGTAATAGTCAGGCAGCTTTTCCCTGATCCCGTACAGAAATGAAATCATCATGGGACTGGAGGTCGTCATGAAGGTTCTTAGAGTTCGATGCAGCCTGATGTGTCTCAGGAGGATCCTAACCATCAGCACATTTTCAACCATTCCTGAAATGACTTAAAAAATGTAGTCGCTGGCTAAAAAAAAACAGTTTGGAAGTTATTTCAAGGTGGATGATGGAGTTTTGTAGGAAGTTCCTACCTTTTCATACTAGATCCAAAAATATGCAAATCCGCTAAAATGGATGAATCCCACCCTGCGCACTTAACTACTCAACAGTGCGCCCTACTCCCTCCCTCACTCACTCACTCACTCACTCACTCATCGCAGCCTATCCCAGGAGACTTAGGGCATGAAGCGGAGTTCACTCTGGACAGGGTGCCAGTCCATCACAGAACACACATGCATACAGAACATGCACGCACACACTCATTCACACACCACGGCCCATTCTGGAGCACCAATTAGCCTAATCTGCATGTCTTTGGACTGTGGGAGGAAACCGGAGAACCTGGAGGAAACCCACCAAGCACGGGGAGAGAACATGCAAACTCCACGCACACAGACCCGAGTCGGGAATCGAACCTGGACTACGCCACGCTGCCACCTTAGTGCTCTCTAATAGATAGAGAAATAAATCCATGGCTAAATTCCGAACTGCACACTAACCTACTAAGTAGTGTGCTTTTATAGATACTACACAGTGTATGGTGATAGTTATTACAGAAGCGAGCAGCAGGTTCATATCACATGTATCTAGAACGCAGTTATCCAGGTGGCTGTGGTGAGAAATCAGAGCAGGTCTTGACACGTCATGAGAATTCATAGATGTGGTACAGTACATGTGGCACTTCACGCCGTAGGTGATTGCATCATGTTTGTAAGTGCATCGTACCGTTTCATATTTTCAATTCGGGATGATTGGGCACAGGTTCATGAACGATATGGGAATGTAGGGAAAGTCCCTTGGAGGAAGCGAATGCAGGTAATTTGGTTTGGAAAGTGAAAATAAGAATCATCAACTATACAGTAGATCCAAGGGTGAGACACAGGACAAAACCACTCACCCTCGTTCACTCCGCCTCTATACCACTTATTCTATACAGGACGCCTGGAGCCTGACCAGGAGACGTAGGGCATGAGGTGGGGTTCACACTGGACAGGGTGCCAAGCCATCGAGAGCACACGAGCACACACACACACACACACACACACACACACACACTAGAGGCAATTCGGAGACACCACTTAACCTAATCTGCATGTCTCCAGACTGTGGGAGGAAACCAAGGTACCCGGAGGAAACCCACCAAGAACGGGGAGAACATGCAGACTCCATGCACACACACCCCGAGGTGGGACTCGAACCCTCGAGCAAAAGCTTGATCATGTGACACACGCTGAAAAACTGTAATTTAATTAGTAATGCTGAAAAGGTGAACGTGATCAGAGAAGGTGATCAGAGATTGTCATGTGACTTGGTCAGGGTTTGTTTATGTTCACACACGTTATTTTCTCTCTCTTAAACTCTTACAGCTTCTCTTTTTTCAACAAATAATCAGGAGGCGTTATCTCGTCTGTCCCGAAGTTGAGGGAGAGGGAGTCACGACCGCAGACTCCTTCCGTAAATGTTAAATAAATCCAAATCTAAAATCTAAAACGTCTACTGATTTTAAGAAGAACGTCACCATCTCAGAGGTTAGACTCGCTTTTAATCTGTTCACAGGAAGCATCCGCTGTACAAGTGATCGTGAGCGTGTTGCTATGGAAACGATAAGGTATTAGAATGAGTGTGTTAATTGTCCACAGTATAAAGCCGAGAGAGAAAATATAATACAGGACAAACAAACACAGTCCAGAATTTCACCGATCATGTTTATAACTTCATTAAGATATACAATGTTACATTGTTCAGGAATAAGAATAAGCTCCAGTGTGGAAAGGAGATGGGGGGTGTAAACTTTTGTACTTATTTGGTTTTCTCTTCTGCAGCACATTTAAAGCACAACCTCCTTTCGCTCTGTCACCTGAAAGACTTTAACATTTTAATCAAGATCTGCAGATTTATTATAAAGACTCACAGCGCTGTTCAGAAAAGCCTTTGTGTTTTATTTCAGAAGGTGTATATAATATATAGAGTAATATATATATAATATATAAGTATATATATATATATATATATATATATATATATATATATATATATATATATATATACTTGGCGTGTGTGTATATTTTTTGTTGTATGGTTCATGGAGCTCATTACAGCAGGAAGCAGCAGGAGAGCAGCCGAGGATCTGAGGTCTGCTGTGAGGAGTCCGGCGATGTCAGGCTCTTCCGGAGTCACAGGTATGAGGGCGTAAATAAACGCCGTGAGGGAATGGAAGCAGCGGAATTGGCTAGATTGTGATATTCCGAGGAGGATAATGAGAAGTGATGGGGAAGAGCAGACAGTGCGGATAAAACGCCTCCAGGCATGCTGAACGCTGTTTAAAAGCTGGACGCTTTTTTTTTTTTTACCGTGCCTACCTCACTTTCAGAAGGACGATCTACCCACAGGGCTTTATTTTTTCCCTCTATACTTTCACCACACACACACATAGACACAACCCTTGCTTTCCTGTTCTCAGTAATTTCAGGAAAACTCTATTTTACCCTCAAGCATTTATAGTTGTTTAGACATCAGGACTGAGGAGTTCAGGATTCTGATCGGTTAAAAGGTGATGATTTGTTTTCTAAACGGTTCATACTTTTGTTCTAATATGTTATCATTTTATAGAAACATGCATAGTGGACCTTCCGCATAATCCGAAACAAAGTACAAATATGAGAGATTTACTTACCAATAATGTAAGAGTTTGTAGAAACAGTTAAAAGCTTAAAGTTAAAAATAATCTGCTGATCTTTAATGTAATCAGTGACATTATTATTATTATTATTATTATTATTATTATTATTATTATTATTATTATTTGAGGTTGAGGTCCACGTACATGTCTTTGTGTCTCTCTGTCTAACTTATTAACACACAGAAATCACATTCTGTAAGGTTGAGTATCTGACGCCTTGTTTACACTAAGTTGTACTTCTTTGGTGCTCAGACAAATACACTCCCTGTTCGGTAATCGGAGAGAGAATCACAGATGAGAAATGGAAAAAGTCGATCAGATAAAGATGAAGTTTTGTCTTAAAACGACTCCAGCGCGTTAAAGTTTCTGCAGGAAAAATAAACACACATTGATCTGTCCAATCACCTTTAAAGGTTCAGTTCTCATAGTCTACTTGACATTTTTTGGAGTAAGCCATGCTGTGTCGTGCTTTCGTTTGTATTTTGTGAGGATTTGAGCGCTTTGTAGATGTGTTATGGTCATTTCTGCATTCATGGTTTATTCATAGAATTTATCGATTTTTATTTATTTACGGTATTTACATATTGATTGGCTCTGTTGAGTGATGCGTATAGCCACACCCACCTCGAAGGAAAAAGTTCTATATATTGTCCAAAAAGTACTGGAATCTGTGTGTAATCTGGCACATAACTACTGATGAAGTCCCTCCTACTCAACATTTTAATTTCATTTATGGTCCAGATTTAACTTCAGGCAAAAACTTTATGTATATAGAAGACGTCTCAATGTTTTGTAACAATCAGAGCTAAAGATGTACAGCGGAACCTCAGATTGCTAGTAACGTGGTTTGCAAGCGTTCCGCAAGACAAGCAAAGATTTGTAATAAATTTTGACTTGAAAAACGAGCATGTCTTGGTTTACGAGTACCGAGTATCATGTATCATTCATGCGCTTCTTGTTTTGATGCCAAGAGTCACATGATCACAACTGAGCCAACGGTTTTTCTCTCTCTTGTGCTGCGGAATTGTGGGTAATCATCTCCCCTCCTGGGTCTTAGTGCTCGTCTCTCACTGGCATAATCAACATCCATGCATGCCTGTACTGTTTACTATAACACTGTGACCACGTGTGTGTGCATAAAACATCTTTTATTTTGTGTTTGTTACATGTGTGTACAATGTGTGTGTTTATTATAGCACTCGTGTGCGCACATATAAAGCAAAAGAAAGTCTCATTACAGAGATTAAAGATTTTCTCTCTCTGTATCAGCCTACAGGTTGAGTGCACGCGTCATTTCTCACACACACATTCTACCCCAACCCGCCTTTTTTTAAAGGTAAAGTGCAGGTTAATTTGTCTTATTTTTACTTTATATTTTGTATTAATTATTTTTATGTATTAATTTTTGGGGGCTGTGAAACGGATCATTTGAGTTTCCATTATTTCTTATGGGAAAATACGATTTGGTTTATGAGTTTTTATATACGAGTCTGCTTCTGGAACGAATTACATTCATAATCCAAGGTTCCACTGTATAATATCAGGCTTTTTGGTTTATTGGATAAGTGCATTAGTGTAGCAGGGCATTGTATAGAGAAATAAAGGGAGGATTTAGTCTCGTAACTGTGTTCTGTTATTCTGTGCAATCAAAAGTCCCGGTTTGACTACGAACACCACTCATAGTATATTTTGTATATAAAATATATTCTGTGTTGTCCTTACCCTCTGCCTTCTTTTTGATTTAATAATTAATTTAATAATAATCTTTAAAATAAAGTTGAGGAATGTATGAAGGACATTAGACACTTCTTAATCCTGACAAGACAGAAGTACTTGCTCTAGGACCGCATGCAGCTAGAATTAAGCTTTCTGATCACACTGTGACTCTGGATGGCCTTTCTGTTTCATGTGCAGCAGTAAAGGACCTCGGTGTGATTATTGATTCCAGTCTTTCATTTAAAGCACAGGTAGATAATATAACTATCCTAGCATTCTTTCACCTCAGAAATATTGACAAGTTAAGGAATATATTGTCACTTAATGATGCAAAAAACTATTCTATTCTTTTATCACCTCTAGGTTGGACTATTGTAACGCCTTACTGTCTACTTGTACAACTAGGTGTATAAACAAGCTTCAGTTAGTCCAGAATGCAGCAGCGCGAGTCCTCACTAGAACCAGAAGATACGAGCACATCACCCCTATCTTATCTTCACTTCATTGGCTCCCTGTGAAATTTCACATAGATTTTAAAATACTACTTTTGACGTATAAAGCATTAAATGGTCTCATGCCGCAGTATCTGAGTGAACTGTTAGTGTCTTACGATCCGCCGCCTACATCGATCAAGGCTGCTTGTCAGTACCGCGTATTATGAAGTCTACAGCAGGGGGCAGAGCTTTTTTCTTAGAAAGCCCCAAAGTTATGGAATAGTCTTCCTAATAATGTTCGGGACTCTGTAAATAGATTAGTCTTAGATAAAGGAGCAGATCTGGGGGACTCGTGGACGTAGAGTATTCTGGTGAACTGGTATGTTTAGATGCTGTCTTCCCCACTCTCATTGATCACTCAGGTTTGTTGACGGTGAGGTGATTGGTTGCTTCATTGCATTGCATTAAAATTGAGGAAAACCTGCTTTTCGTTCTTTGTCGTTTTTCTGTATTGGTTCAGGGCTTAAACAAGACAATTGGATTTCCCACTAATGTGACCTCATATAGGAATGACCCATCCCCCCCACAAACACACTCCCCCCAGCTTGTCGTTCAGATATGCTGTTATCAGGAGGGGTGTGGCTCAGCAGTAACTCATTTACATAAACACTGAAGTGGCTTTTTTAAAGAAGGAGAGAAAAAAGAGAGTCTGAGGGTTTTTTTTTTCATTTGGAGCGTTAACACACACACACACACACACACACACACACACACACACACACACACACACTTTGCGTGAGCTCTGACACCTGCATTAACTTGTTGAAGAAATAGCCTGTGATCTTTAAGTCAAAACGATTAGACACTTTGTAACTCAATGCCTTTTGACTTAGAAATGAAAGAACACGTAGTCATGAAGCATGAAAATTTTTTTTTAATGTTTAAAACTGTAAGAGTTTTTTTTAACCATATTATTTCTTTGACACAATTGTCAGAACTTCACCGTGTGTGTGTGTGTGTGTGTGTGTGTTAATGCTACAGCTGAAATAGTCTATGATTCTCTTAATTCACTTCTATACCTCAGACTGACTTTATTTCACTCCTCCTCTAAACACACCATTTCAGTGTCTATATAAAGAAGCTACTCTTGAGCCGCGCCCCTGCACAGAACAGCAGACAGGCCGGGCAACAAGCTGGGGGAGGGGCTTGTCTCATATGAGGTCACAATAGGGGGGGGGTCTATTTGATACAAAATTTAAAAATTATTTATGTGCAGGAAATACTTACATTTTTACTGCTGCCTGATTTTTTTTGTTTGTTTGTTTAAGACTTTATTTTTCCGTAGTTTTTTGTTGTTTTTGATGATGATTTGTTGATGCTACTTTTTAAATATAATCTGCAAGCCTTCCTTCTTACGTGAATAAATTATAAACTAGTCAAGTCTGAAGATCGACTCCGCGCCGTCGCATCATTCTGTCATTGATTGGTTTCCAGTAACAGCATGACCCTGAGTGTTTCATTCTGTACTTCACAAAGCTGGCCTTGTTTGCGCATGTGGCTTTCCATCATGTGCGACCCTCGACCCGGGTTTCATTGGTCTGCTTTTCTTTTCCAAGTACAGAACTTTGGCTAAAGGACAGAAAAAAGCGTAAGGCTGCTTTGAAAAAATGTATATATATATGAGAGCGAGGAAATGCACTGGAGTTCAAACTGCATGCAGTGAAAGATTTGATTAATGAGTCGTCAGCCTCCGGTGCCTGCAATTCCTTTTTGAACATTAAAGCGCTGGGGTGCTGGTTCGCCGTTATATATCTCTTAATTAATTAACTCTTGAATTGAAGAGTTTGGATAATTTCTCAACAAGAAAACATGGAGAAACATGTGTTAACCTATTTATCAAAGGCTACAGTCGCACCTTTTTAAGGTTTCTTTGGCTGCCTTGTTGAGTTTTAGTTTTAGCTTAGAATTAGCATGTATGCAAAATGTGGTTAACTAGCATGAAATAGTCCAAATGTTAATAGGATGATTGTGTAACATTAAAAAAAAAAAAAAGTGAAATGGACGAACTAAAATGTACATTTCCATAACATACAGTGGATAAGGAAAATATGTTTTAAGTATAATAATGATTACTGTAGACTTTTAAGGTGCCATATGTTACTGTTAGTTAGCAGGGGTCTTCAGAAAGTTCAGAAAGTGTGTGTGTGTGTGTGTGTGTGTGTGTGTGTGTGTGTGTGTGTGTGTGTGTGTGTGTATTAATGCTCCTGCTGAAATATTTACTTAGTCTCACTCATCGTCTTTACTGCTTTGTCCTGTATTCAGGGTCGCAGGGACCTGGCGTCTATCCCAGGGGGCTAAGGGTACAAGGCGGGGTACACCCTGGACAGGGTGCCAATCCATCGCAGGGCACACACACACACACTCACTCACACACTCATTTACACACTACAGGCAATTTGGGAACGCCAATCAACCTAATCTGCATGTCTTTGGACTATGGGAGAAAACCGGAGTACCCGGAGGAAACCCGCCAAGCACGGGGAGAGAACATGCAAACTCCATGCACACAGAGACGGGGATTGAACCCGGCCAGCTGAAATACCCCTTAGATAATGCTCTTTTTATACCTCAAACTCCCTTTTTATTCACTTCAGCCTCAAAACATGCCATTTCAGTGTTTATGTAAATGAGTTACTCCTGAGCCACGCCCACTAGAGAAAAGCCGATTTGAGCAACAGGGCAAGGGAAGAACTTAGTGAGAAAATCTAATGGGCTAATAAGAAAAAGGAAAAAGGGCAAAAATTCTAAATCAAAATTTATTTATAAAAACCATATACTGTATGATATGCTGAAATATTTATACAACCATACGTAATCCAAAAATAGAATTGCACCACAAATTAAAGTGTTTGGCTAGAAAGCACAATTGTAGAATGAAATATGAAATGAAATTTAAACTGGAAAAAGTAAAATGTAAGTAGAACATAATAAAATTAAAATTACACAGGAACGAAATTTACAAAACAATTATGTGTAAAGTGTGAGAATCATATTTTATAACAATATAAAAGTAAAAAAATATATTAAATACAGTATTTAATTTGAAGGCAGCAGTATTTTATGTAACAGGGAGAATAAAATGATAAAAAGTCGTTCAATTGAATAATCATTTTCTCATGTACACATACCTATCTGAATACTTAAGAATGACTGAAATGTGAATTTTAAAAGTAAATTGTTGTTTACGTGGACTGAGTTGGGAAATCCTCAGTCTAGAAATCCTATTGTAAGAGATTAATCTGAAACACAGACAAAGTTTGCTGTAAAGCAGAATTAGTCCATGTTTTATTTACATGTCACATGCGTATTAATACATTTAGCACCAGTAAGACTTCATCCAGCATTACGGCTCGATTGATTGAAAATTGCTTTCATACAGACGTCTTTCTCTTAAATTTCCCAGCCGAGGCTTCGTCCTTGGCGAGTCCCGAAGCAATGACAATTCCTCAGATTCCTGAAGTAAAAGAAGAGAGAGATGGGAGCAGCAGTGGGTGGTAAAGCACATTCACTAAACCAATTTAAGTTAGTGCGCCGTAGAAAAATGTCTCCATTCTTTTCCAGCCCGGCTGTGCGTAAGGAAGACAAAGTCTCCTTTCAGTTTGATTATTCATGTGTGCAAATGGTCTTATTTCTGTTCCTCGCAATCAGACATCCTCTCATTCCGCCGGCGCATACCATCAGTTGAGCAAATACGATGAAATAGCCTGGGTGATTCAGAAGGACAGACCGGAAATAATTTAATTCGTGCTGAATTGTCTAATGACAACTGTAGTACAGGATTCGTGGAATTTCTAAAAAATATATTAATAATAATAAGCATGGGTAAGTCTGTTTTACAGCTGACCTTAAATTTTTTATAACATTTGTGTAGCGTTGTTGCAATTTTAACGATTTTAACGATTTAACTATGTTGTGTGGGAGTAGAAGATGGAAGGGATGAGGAAAATAACAATGAAACGGTAGACATTAAACACAGAATTCCTCGACTGACCAATCAGAATGAAGTATTGCACAAAGCTGGGTAATATCTGTGATTAATGATACAGTTGAGCTTTACTTCCCTAATTCCTGGTACATAATTACCAGGTTTAATCTAGACCATATTATCCCATAGGACATACTCTACGTAGCTACACGTTTGTATCAGTTTAATCTTTAAAGCCCCGGATCTCATTCTCATAATCAGTTTCTTACCGTTAGCTAAAGCTTCTGTAATGGATTTACTCCTGACTGCAAAAGAAAAAAGATGACAGATTCCCACCGTTCTCCTGTGGATGACTTGACGTAGGACTTTATTTGTTAGTGATGTTAATCATACCAAAAGAACCAATCAGAATGATCAACCAACCAGCTGACAGGGAGGAGCTACAGGACCCAGCCTGGCTCTCATCATCAACTTCAGGAAAGGTGACTTTAATCTGTATTATACATCAGTTCGCTCCGACTGAGCAATCTAATTGGACGAGAGTGCTGATAATAAATAGTAACAGAACTGGGGGGGGGGGGGGGTCGCCTCGTGGGTGAGAGTAGATCTGTACGGTCCACAGTACTGAGCAGAGAGTAGCTGCCTGACAAAACCCACTTGTGTGTGGAACAAGGGATTGTACACTCTAGGCAGCATAGACACTACAGCGCACATTTGATGTATTTGAGATTTAACCCCGGAGCCTGAATGTTAACGGAGCTGATATTCTAAATTAAATAAATGAAGTAAGGTGAAATATAACCTTATATTAATTATTATTAATTATATTAATTACTATTAAACTGTCTGCATTAATTAGTTCTGCCAGGCACGGAAGGATATGCGTTGGCGAAGCAAATGAAATGGTTAAATAAACAAACAAATCATAATCTGTTGATAATAAAAGGTGTTTGTGGAACGGCTGTATAAAAGCCACATTATACTCATGGTTGTGCTGTTGTGCTGTGATATCTTCTGTACTTGGACTGCGCGCTCATACCTGTGACTGCATCACAGCCATGCTGATATTCAAACACAACAGCACTCCCTCTTGTGTGATATTAATTAATTAAATATACTGCTGAATATTGTGCAATTAACATCCTGCTAAGGAGGTTAGTGCAGTATGACAAAAAAAAAAAAAAAAAAAAAAAAAAAGACAGGGACTAAAAAGGCTCAAATGTTTGACTGTTGGTATGATGTTCTTTTTGTGGAATGCTGTGTTAGTTTTAAGCTAGATGTAACGAGACACACACGCCTTCCAAAAAGTTCAACTTTTGTCTCAGTGTCAGTCTACAGAATATCACCACTCGCCACTGTTCCAAGCTTTCTCCATTCATGGTTCACTGGAATCACAAAGCCTTAGAAATGGCTTTGTAAACCTTTCTGGTCAATTACTTTGTTTCTCGTGTTTCTCATCTTTTAGTGTGCTTCACTTGGTCAGACAGATTCTGTTTAAGTGATTTCTTGATTCGACAGGTCTGGCAGTCTTGGTGTTGCTTTTTCACATAGGCACATAGATTTGGAGAACTTTATCCATTTATACTGTAAATAAAATCATCATTTACAGCATTTTGTATTTATTTCGGTTATATTTGTGCAATATTAAAATTTGCTCAACATTTAAATGTGAAAAATATACACAAAAGAAAACAATATTTTTTCACAGCACTGTAGCTCTAGAAGACCATAGGGTGTTGCTCAGTTCAAGTGTTATAAGAGCTTTGAAGGTGGTTGCTGGTCTATTTTTTTCTTTGAAGACAAGTATCAATGTTTTCACTCTAATGCAGGCAATGGTTTTAGGGGTTAGAAGATAACTGCAGCAGCATTCTGCATTAATTGGCATGACTTGGCATGAGCGAGGTGCAGAAGTCCAGTCTTAAAATGACAAGGGTCTGAACAAAAGCCTGAGAGTCCCTTAGACATATGATCCAAAATTATCCCAGAGTTGCATAACGTGCCAGATGAGATAATCTGAGAATTTTCCAGGTAGACCACATGCCTCTCCATGGATGTAGCTCATTTTGCTGGGATTTTGTTTCCGTTAATATGCTGCAAAGGAGGAGGAGTTCAGTGTCTTCAGCTTTTCAGTGTGATGCAGGGGGATGAAAACCTAAAAGAGCAGGAAACAGGAGAGGACTCAGTACTAAGCCTTGTAGGACACCAGAGGCAAGTCTGCATAAACTATCCACAGAGGCACTCCAGTCATCTGATATTAACATCCTTCCAGGTATAACACAAACCACTACCACAATCTGTCACAAACTCCAAGAGACTTGTGATTAAATGTGTTGAAGGATGCTAGAATGTAACTTATATTTGCCATGATCTAGGAGCGCAAAGATTTCAGCAAAAACAACATGAGCAGTTTTGAAAAAACGAAACAGAAATGAAAAGGAAAATGTCTATTAAACACCATTGCAACTGTGCTAGCAATGTGATCATTCTGCCAAAGGAATGACCCAGGAATAATGTCAATATCACAGGTATGTTTCAATATAAACATATGTAAATATATTTCATGTGTTTCAGTGAGATGCTTTGCTTTGTCACATTTGAAGATTAGAAACCATGATGCTCAGTGTTTTAAGCTCTTCTTCCAAGAGGATGGGTATTTTCTATCAGACTGAAAAAAGACTTTCAATGGTATTCTGGTCAATAATCTCAGGATGTGCGCCATGTTTTTTTTTTTTTTTTTTTTTTTTTAAAGAAAAAGACATATATAAAGGTGAGTCCAGTGTGTCCAGTGTGCATCATGCTGCTTCTTTTGAATCAAAATCATAGTGTTAGAGAAGAGGAAGCACTCTGTAGTCAAGATGATCAATATTTCAGAGCAAAGAGAACCTCCCGGACACCTTTTTTTTTCTCCGAAGTCAAACGACGTCACGAGCGAGACGCCCTTTGATCTGGGCCAGATGGAGGAAGCAGTGTTGGACCTGCGTTCTTTCACAAACACCCCTGGACCCCAGCGTGTAGAGCTGAAGCCGAGAACTAATCCATCTTCTTCTTTCTTCTTTTCCCCCTCAGAATCAGCCCGGCTCAGCAGAGCAATGAGGTCGCTGCAAAAGTGAGAGTCTGCCAGTGTGAAATTTTCCCCTACCCGGGTACACACAGCAGTATGATTTTACGGGGAGTCAAATTTAGCCATGTCCTTATGAAGTGGCTTGATTTGTTAATACATGTCAAGACAGGAAGCCATAGTGACTGTGGTTTGAAACGTTTCGGTGATTTCCACGACGTTTGAGATGCGCCAACGTAAACAAACTGACACTTGCTTAACAAGCTCGTTTAACGAGAGTCCTTGATATCATATGTGACTGAGCATTCATGGAGTTATGCCATAAACCTCTCAGTCAGTAGTGTCGGTGGTGATGGAGAGCGATGGCGTTGTCCCTGGGAGACATCTCTGTCACATGTCTCAGTGGTGTCCAATTGTCTGTCAATCTGAGGGATCGTTTAAAAAACATACACACTCACACAAACTCTGCCCTATTTCATAAAGTGATGTCTGGGAAAGGTAACGGTTTGCAGGAAAAAAAAATAATAATACATTGACAAACCACATTTTGCTGCTAATAAACTATTACTGTCGGGTGACATGTCCTCGGGGGCGGAGCATATACTGTACATTCAGAGCATCGAGTTGGGTGAATGCACAAAATGATATCAGGTACAAAAACTCTAAAACATCAACTTGTGCAATTTTTGTAGTTTAGAACCAATAGCATAACTAGTTCAACTAATTAAAAATGTTAAATCATTTGGATGCACCTGGATTCATACTAGTTTCTTGGTGAAAATTCTGCTCACCAGCAGAATCACCAGCGGTCTCTGCTACTCCCTTTCAAAATTCCTTATGTATATCTCAGATTTAAAGTTGTATATGACTGAATAAAATTTAATTGCAGTATTTTTGTCCTCTGTGTGTAACTATTGCTAACTATTCTTTTGACCTCCGCTATCAAATTTTTGCATTGAATTGAGTAAATTTCCTCTCATCCCCTTTAATTCCCAGCGTGTGGAGAATAAAGGTGAGATTAATAAACTACTTGCTCAGTATAATAACCACCCTAATGTTAGCTTGGTAAAAAAAAAAAAAAAGGTTGGTGAAATATCTGCAGTCCTGTGCAAAAGTCTTGACCCCCTCATTCTTTACATGTTGCTTCCAACGAGACAATTTTTTTTTTGTATTTTTAATACATTCTCAAGGATTCTCCAGGGTTTTCACTCTAATTTTTGGAAAATTTTGTTTCTCATTTTCAGTCCCTGTACCTGAGCATTTTCAGACAAACGTGTTTTGTTTGTTAAGCCACACAGTGACCTATGAAACATTCAAAAATTAAAAAACATCTACAACTTAAGTCCTGACCCAGTGAGAAACAGGTGCAGATGATCAGGAGCTGATTAGTTCACTGCTGATGCTGAATGCTGAGTGGTTGGAACAGATGAGAGGGGAAACGAGGTCGTTGCTCAGGTTGTATCTTTAGGCACTTTGCAGACTCTCGCAGTAAAACACATGTTCTCATTTCTTTAAAGTCACTATTAAAATTAATGTAATATGCCAAAATTGGGGGGGTCAACACTTTTGCACACTTTTTCTTAAAGTAGGAATGCCACAGTTTCCCTGGGGGAAAACCCATAAAAAGCCCACAAGCCATCTGTTTGAGATCACTTATAAACTCGAGTAAGGAAGGTGAGGAGCTGTACAAGCTGAGTAAAGTTACATTCTGCAGATTGTTATTTGATGCTCTACTTTTTAAGTCTAATTTCTACTTCTGGTAGAATTTTACTATTTCAGCTTCTCAGTGAAACTGAATCATAAGAACAACAACAGCTGAAGTGAAAAAGACACAAGGGAAAAGTTTTTTTCTAATAGTTTAAATAAAAGAAAGCCATGGCTGCTGAAGGTGCAGACTTTAAAAAAAAACTTCACAGGTTTTGAGGACCTGAGCAGAGACGCAGCCAGACAGACAGATGATATACAGAAGTGACAAAGAATTTAAAAATAAACGTACAATAAGCAAATTAACATAAAATAAGCAAAGGAAATAGAATGAACACACACACACACACACACACACACACACACACACACACACACACACACACACACACACGCAATCCTCAGTATAGTAGTCTGGCTTTGGCTCTTGGATTTCTTATAAGATTCTTAACATGACCTAAAAAAAAAAAAAAATAAAAAAAAACCAGGGTATTTTTATACCGTAATGTTTTACTCCGTACAGAATACAAATACACATTCCTGAATATTTAACACAAGCTCCAAATTTGTCTCCTGCATCCGGATTTCTGTCATGTATAAAACCCTGATCTCACTTTACTTACCCAGTTTCTTTTTCTTTAGTTACTCTAATATCAGTTCTTCATTGCAGGCCTGAGGAGACTGTAAAGCTCATCAGAATCGGTAAAATTTAATCCCAGAGATTAAATACAACTAAACCAGTGCCGAGGAGAACGACGGGCTGTTTGTCCTCTGGAGAGCACATTGCACCTTCTGTTCATTTTAACTGGCCGTTATTAATTCATGGTTTTAATCAAGACAGGATTATTATGTAATCTTTTATATTTTTGACAGTAAAACTTGATTAATGGTATTTTCAGTACAAAGTGGACCAAAAACATCAATTCAAACTTCAACATCAAGAACCAAGACTAGAAACAAAGAGTCAGTATTGGCTTCTTCCGTCATGATGTCCATCTGCCCTCGTCCCACCCACTCTTGGACAGAAAAAGATTGTGCTACTAACCAGACGCCAGTGCCAAAACCCACATTCAGACCAGCCACGGTAGCAATTTCAGAAAAAAACAAACAAACAAACAAACAAAAAAAAAAAAAACACATTTGATATCAAAACGTCATCTTAAACAACACACTGTCTCCTGAGTAAGTGCTTTTAAGTAGTAGAGCTAGAATAGTGCTAGCAACAAACTAGCCAGTCAGCAATAGTAAAAATAGACATGAGAGACAGACAGGCATGTAGCCTGAGAAACATAGACAGTCAGACAGGAAGAGAGATGTGTAGAGAGACATAAACAATGCTTAATGTCTCTCTACACATCTCTCTTCCTGTCTGACTGTCTGTTGAGAAACAGGGCGGTGCGGTGGCTTTAGTGGTTAGCACTGTTGCCTTGCACCTCCAGGGTCCGGGTTAAATTCCCGCCTCAGGGTCTGTATGTGTAGAGTTTGCATGTCCTCCCCATGTTTGGTGGGTTTCCTCTGGATGACAGACACATAGGAGACAGACAGTCAAATAGCTTGAGAGACAGACAGATAGACAAATAGATTGAGAGACAGACAGACAGGTAGGTTGAGAGACAGACAGACACATAGATTGAGAGACAGACAGACAGACACATAGATAGAGAGACAGCCAGACAGACACATAAGTTGAGAGACAGACAGACACATAGGTTGAGAGACAGACAGACACATAGGTTGAGAGACAGACAGACACATAGATTGAGAGACAGACAGACACATAGATTGAGAGACAGACAGACAGACACATAGGTTGAGAGACAGACAGACACATAGGTTGAGAGACAGACAGACACATAGGTTGAGAGACAGACAGACACATTGTATGAGAGACAGACAGACACATTGTATGAGAGACAGACAGACACATTGTATGAGAGACAGACAGACACATTGTATGAGAGACAGACAGACAGACACATAGGTTGAGAGACAGACAGACACATTGTATGAGAGACAGACAGACACATAGCACAAGAGACAGACAGACACATAGCACAAGAGACAGACAGAGAGACAGACAGACAGACACATAGGTTGAGAGACAGACAGACACATAGCACAAGAGACAGACAGACAGACACATAGGTTGAGAGACAGACAGACACATTGTATGAGAGACAGACAGACAGACACATAGGTTAAGAGACAGACAGAGAGACAGACAGACAGACACATAGGTTGAGAGACAGACAGACACATAGCACAAGAGACAGACAGACAGACACATAGGTTGAGAGACAGACAGACACATTGTATGAGAGACAGACAGACAGACACATAGGTTAAGAGACAGACAGAGAGACAGACAGACAGACACATAGGTTGAGAGACAGACAGACACATAGCACAAGAGACAGACAGACAGACACATAGGTTGAGAGACAGACAGACACATTGTATGAGAGACAGACAGACAGACACATAGGTTAAGAGACAGACAGAGAGACAGACAGACAGACACATAGGTTGAGAGACAGACAGACACATAGCACAAGAGACAGACAGACAGACACATAGGTTGAGAGACAGACAGACACATTGTATGAGAGACAGACAGACAGACACATAGGTTAAGAGACAGACAGAGAGACAGACAGACAGACACATAGGTTGAGAGACAGACAGACACATAGCACAAGAGACAGACAGACAGACACATAGGTTGAGAGACAGACAGACACATTGTATGAGAGACAGACAGACAGACACATAGGTTAAGAGACAGACAGAGAGACAGACAGACAGACACATAGGTTGAGAGACAGACAGACACATAGCACAAGAGACAGACAGACAGACACATAGGTTGAGAGACAGACAGACACATTGTATGAGAGACAGACAGACAGACACATAGGTTAAGAGACAGACAGACACATAGCACAAGAGACAGACAGAGAGACAGACAGACAGACACATAGGTTGAGAGTCAGACAGACACATTGTATGAGAGACAGACAGACACATAGCACAAGAGACAGACAGAGAGACATACAGACAGACACATTGTATGAGAGACAGACAGACAGACAGACACATTGTATGAAAGACAGACAGACAGACACATTGTATGAGAGACAGACAGACACATAGCACGAGAGACAGACAGACAGACAGACACATTGTATGAGAGACAGACAGACAGACAGACACATTGTATGAGAGACAGACAGACAGACACATTGTATGAGAGACAGACAGACAGACACATTGTATGAGAGACAGACAGACAGACACATTGTATGAGAG
>JAAGKR010011754.1:0-18425 GCA_011419295.1 Clarias macrocephalus
CAACATGAACGTCATAATACATGAAAGTGTTGGCTTCTCATGTTGAGATAAAGCGTTTGCTGTGTTGTTAGCGCTCTACGAGCTCAGGAAAGCTGTTTTCTCACACAACTAATGAATAAAAATGAGAAACGTTAAAAATGAGTTTATATGCACTTTTTATGCTCAAAATGTAAAAAAGACTAACAAAAAATAGTAATTAAAACATGTAAGCGAGAATAGATGAAAGTGTTGGAAATGATCATTCCTTTCACATTTAAGCTTCTCGTGATGAGATAAAGCGTTTGCCGCTTACGTGCTTAGGAAAGCTGTTTTCTCACACAACTAATGAGTTATGATGTGAAACACAAAATTATTTTATGTGCACTTTTTATGCTCAAAAAGTGAAAAAGACTAACAAAAAATAGTTATTTAACCATGTATGCCAGAATGCATGAAAGTGCTGGAAATCATCATTCCTTTCACTTTTAAGCGTCTCGTGGTGAGATAAAGCGTTTGCCGTGTTCTTAGCACTGTACGAGCTCAGAAAAGCGGTTTTGTCACACAACTAAGGCATAGACATGTGAAACACAAAATGAGTTCATATGCACTTTTTATGTTAAAATGTGAAAAAGACTAACAAAAAATTGTTATAAAACATATATGCCAGAATGCATGAAAATGTTGGAAATGATCATTCCTTTCATTTATATGCTGCTTATTCTGAGATAAAGCATTTGGCGCGTTCTTAGGATTGTTAGTGCTCAGGAAAGCGGTTGTCTCACTCAACTAATGCCATGTTAAACATGCGAAACAACTTTACATTCAGTTTTCATACTCAAACGTGAAAAAGAATAACAAAAAAGTTGTTATTCAACATGTATGCCAAAATTCACAAATCTCATTTTCACTTCATATGGCTAACTGAGCCAAGGCTAACTGAGCCATGGCTTTTATTTTCATTTCAACCATATACAATTTAGTACACTGTGACACAAAACAACGTTCCTCTAGGAGCAAGGTCCTACATACAAGATAAATTAACATCATGAACGAACAAAAACTAACTAGCTAACTAAGCAACCTAATTAGTTGCCTAGCTGTAACAAGACAGATTAACATTTTTACATTAACAGAAAACTAAGTTCTATAGAAAAAAAGAGACAACATGAAGTGCTCGTGAAAATGTGCAAACAAGAGTAACAAAATCACAACGTGACAACGTGACTCATTTCATTACTTTGTGCTGATGACGTAATGAGTTGAGGACTCAGTCCTCATCAGGACACATTCCTTTGAAGTAGCAGCAAAGATCAAATAGTTCTGTGCCTATAACAAGTAATGGATATTGTGCAAAATAGCAATTGCAGGTTGGTGTGAACCATTTATAGATGGTTGTTGATCAGTGTGTATAATCAGGTATTTCACTTTATCTGTTCAGTCAGGATGGACACTTTGTTAGATGGTTGTTGATCAGTGTGTTTGCGCGCATATTGTTTATATGTTCAGTCTCAATGTTCTCAGTTATCTGAGTGATTGTGTGTGTGTGTGTGTGTGTGTGTGTGTGTGTGTGTGTGTGTGTGTGTGTGTGTGTGTTTGTTCTTGTTTAGCAGTACAGTCCTTTTTTTTTTGAGGAGATGGTTGTCTTGTGAAAAGACGCAGTTGCACAGTCTGGATGTGAGTGACCAAATGCTTTGCTATCCTTTTCCAAATGGCAGGAGGGGGAAAAGTGAGTGTGATCTGTGTGTCCAATCAGCCACAATGTTGGTGGCTTTGCAGATGCAGCGTGTGGTTTAAATGTCTTCGATAGACGAAAGAGAGACCCTGGTAAGGGCCTTGCGGTCCGAGAGAAACACCAGACTGTGATGCAGCTGCTCAGGATTCTCTCGATATTCCCTGTATAGAAAGTGGTGGGTGACGGTGAGTTTTCTTTGGTGATGTCCTTTTGGTGGTGATGGCTTGTATGCCCTGCCACATGACTGGATGAGCATTCTCTGGGCATGTGCCCACTTCGCCTCTCTATGGCCCGGGAAAGTTTGGCCCTTGCTGTTCCGATGGTCTAGTCTCGGGTCTTCACAAGTGCACGCACCTCCATAGTAAATCCAGTAAAGTTTCTGGTTGGTCGTGAGGTCAGCGACATCATCGGTGCACTGGTGGAAGTAGCTGGTGTACTCCTCCAAGTCCAGTAAGTTGCAGCCTTCCTAAAAGTATTCTCAAAACAACAGTTCAGGTTTCTATTGGCCAGGTTTTCACCTGCTTCAGAACCAGGTGTCCCTGAATCATCAACTGTAAATACTGGTCGGTTGATCAAGAACACAAACCTGTAACTAGGCATTTCACATCTAGGCAGACATGATAGGTGTCATAGATTTACCATGCTTGGCTACAGTAGTCAATTCCTGGAACTCTGAATCTGGCCGGCTCAGCTTATCGCTGCTGATTGCTGAGACCTTTGCAAAGAGCCACAAAGAATGAAAATCACCCAGTAATGAAAAGTACACAGACAAAGCTGAAGGGCTGTATGATGAGTGTGAATGCAGAATGGTGAGCATTCCGTAGTAGGCCGCAGTATGTTTGTTGAAATTAATGGTTTACTCATGACCCTTTGTCAAGCAGTTAGGGTCGTAAGGTCTGAGCTATCTGAACCACCCACAACCACCTTTCCCAGTGTTTCACAAACAGGTGGACTAATTCTCAGGTGTTTTCAAAAAAATAGGGCCAATCTGCTTCCTGTAAGCCCCAATCTGGAAGTCCAACAAGAAGTTCTCTCAGAAGATGAAAACCTAGATGTTGGCCCTGCAGCCTTTTAAAATAAAAAAAATATATATATTTGAAAGTAATGATGAGCGGGCCCAAGCATCTGTGCCATAGGCACCCGGGCGCACCGCACAACCTGAGTGACTTTTGAGCATGCTGAGAGCCCTAAAACCCACTGGACAATGATGTCACTTAATATAAGTTTAAGTCATCGTTGAGGTTGGACGTCTCTTTCTATGTGTCATTGCTAGTGATTGCTTGGTGACGACTGTAATGGCAAACGAGTTTGGGCCCGGTCTTCATTTGTGTAGAAGGCATAGGGTGTGTATAGGATGTGTACTGTGTTTAAGGTGTGTGTGTGTAGGATGTGTACTTTATGTGTAGGATGAGTAGTTTGTGTGTGTTAGTGTACTGTATGTGAGGTGTGTGTAGGATGTGTATTGTATGTGTAGGATAAGAAGTTTGTGTGTGTCTGTGTTTTTTTATAGTGTGTGTGTGCACATGTGTGTGAGTATATTTTTGTGTGTAATATGTGTAGTATGTGTAGTATGTGTATGTGTTTTTCGTGTGTTTCATGTGTGTCTGTGGCATCTGTGTGTGAAGTGTGTGTGTGTGAGCGTGTTGTGTTTAGAATATGTATGTAAATTTTTTGTACTGTGTGAGTCTTTGGGTAATTATAGTGTAATTTGTGGAGTTCATGTCTGTGCAGTGTGTGTTTGTGTGTATATGTGTTGTTGTTTTTTTTTTTAAAGATGTATGTGTCATGTGATAGAGTGTGTGTTTGGAGACATTTTTGTCTGGTGTGTTCAGAGAAGGCTGAATGGCTGTATGATATGCTAGGTGGTGAGCGTTCCATAGTAGGCCGCGCTACATTTATGGAAATGGGTGGGTTAATCGTGCCATCTTGTCAAGCAGATAGAATCATAGGGCCTGAGCTATCTCATCCACCAACAACCCCCTTCCCCAGTGTCTCACAAACAGCTGGACTTATAGGAGGTATTCTCAAAGAGGTAGGGACAAAAACTGCACTCCTCCTCACACAAAGACCCAAGGATTGCGTCATCAATTTGCTCCCTGCAGCCAGTTTGGCTAGCATCCACCCACATTCCCAGAGTAAGCTTCCAAGACCCACCTAGAACAGTGGGTCTAGAAGTTCCCCAAGAACCTGCCGCTAAAGGTTGATGTACAGGAAGAATGTACATCGGTACGTTGGGCCATCAGGCAATTTCGGTCACTCCCCAGTTAATGATGATAAACACCTCCCCAAGCTTGCTCATGCCAGTCCTGTGCAGCACTCTGGCGAGTCTATCACCATCAATATCACAGTGGGGACCCCGCATGCATGATCAGTCAAAGAACGCTTATGCGTCCAAGGCAGGCACATACTATTCCCCAGTCTGGTTGTCCACCGAGGAGCTCTCTGAAGATGAAGGCCAAGAAGTTGGCCATGCGGCTTTTTAAAATAAAAAGAATACAAATAATTACAAGCAATGCAACCACGGGGGCCGCAATCCACTGTCTTCTTGTGCCATCCCAAGTCTAGATAAATGCAGAGGGTTGTGTCAGGAAGGGCATGCGGCGTAAAACATTTGCCAAATCAATGATGCGAATCACAAATATCATTTCTATACCGGATCGGTCGCGGTCCGGGTTAACAACGACCGTCACCAGTGCTGTTGATCTACAGGCTGCTGGAGGAAATTAGGCTACTATTGGTCGAAAAAGGAGAGGAGGAAGGCGAGTTCAAAAGCAGAGAGTGAAAAAGAAAGGCATGAGTTTAGGAGTGACAGTAGGGACTTTGAATGTTGGGACGATGACAGGGAAGGCAAGAGAGTTGGTTGACAAGATGCACAGAATGAAGGTGGACATACTGTGTGTCCAGGAGACAAGGTGGAAAGGTAGCAAGGCTAGAAGCTTAGAATCAAGGTTCAAATTGTTCTACCATGGATTACAGAGGATGAAGAGTGGAAAGACTGTTGGTCCTGAAGACATACCTGTGGAGGCATGGAAGTGCTTAGGAGAGGTTGCAGTAGAGTTTCTAACAAGTTTGTTTATCAAGATCTTGGAGAGTGTGAGGATTCCAGAGGAATGGAGGAGAAGTGTACTGGTGCTGATTTTTAAGAACAAGGGAGATGTGCAGAGCTGTGGCAATTACAGAGGCATAAAGCTGATGAGCCATACAATGAACCTTTTTAGAAAGAGTAGTGGAAGCTAGGTTAAGGGCAGGGGTGAGCATTTGTAAACAGCAATATGGTTTTATATCTAGAAAGAGTACAACAGATTCAGTATTTGCTTTGAGGATGCTGATGGAGAAGTACAGAGAGGGTAATATAAAGTTGCATTGTATCTTTGTGGATTTAGAGAAAGCATATGACAGGGTGCCGAAAGAGGGTCTGTGGTGTTGTATGAGGAAGTCCGGAGTGGCAGAGAAGTATGTTAGAGTGGTCCAGGACATGTATGAGAGCTGTAAGACAGTGGTGAGATGTGCTGTAGGTGTGACAGAAGAATTCAAGGTGGAGGTGGGTCTGCATCAAGGATCGGCTCTAAGCCTCTTTTTGTTTGCTCTGGTGATGGACAGGATGACAGATGAGGTTAGACAGGAGTTTCCATGGACTATGATGTTTGCAGATGACATTGTGCTTTTTAGCGAGAGCAGGGAACAGGTGGAGGAAAATTTGGAGAGGTGGAGGTATGTTCTGGAAAGCAGAGGAATTAAGTAACGGGTGGAGTAAAGTGCCAGGTGTGCTGTGCGATAAAAGAGTATCAGCGAGAATGAAAGGAAAGGTGTACAAGACAGTGGTGAGACCAGCGATGCTCTATGGCTTAGAGACAGTGGCACGGAAGAAAATACAGGAGATAAGATGGTAGGTAGCGGAGATGAAGATGTTGAGGTTCTCTTTGGGCTTGACAAGGATGGACAGGATTGAGAATAGGTTAATCAAAGGGCCAACCCATGTTAGATGTTTGGGAGATAAAGTCAGAGAGGCCAGATTGAGGTGGTTTGGATATGTTCAGTGGAGAGATTGTGAATATATCGGTAGAAGAATGCTGAGGTTGGAACTGCCAAGCAGTAGGTCTAGAGGAAGACCAAAGAGTTGATTTATGGCTGTAGTTAGAGAGGATATAAAGTTAGTCGGCGTGAGAGAAGAGGATTCAAAGGTTAGATGGAGGCGGATGATTCGCTGTGGCGACCCCTGAAAGGGAACAGCTGAAAGACAAAAAAGAAATATAATTACAAGCGGCGATGAGCAGGACCAAACACCTGTGCCATCGCCACTTGGTCGCACCTCTGTGTGACTTTTTAGCATGCTGCGACCTCTTAAACAAATATGACATAAGTTTAATGGCTAAACGTCTCTTTCTAGTTAGGCATTGTTAGCTGTCACACAATGTCAGACGGGTTTCATGGCAACTATAGTTGCGCTGGTGCTTGAGCAGGTCATCGTTTGTGTAGGATTCTAGGATGCATGTAGACATGTGAGCTGTGTGTTCCGATTTGTTGTGTTTATTTATGATGTGTGCTGTGTTTGTGCTATGTGTGATTGGGATGAGAGTATGTGTTTGTAGTGAGCGTCTGTGTTTATATGTGTCTAGAAAGCATGTGTAATTGTTGTGTGTATGAGTAGTATGTGTAAGTCTAGGATGTGTGTCTAGTGTTTGTGTGTTTGGTAGTTGTGTAGTATGAGTTTGTGTGTGTGCATGTATAGATTGTAGTGTATGTGTGTGTGTGTGTGTGTGTGTGTGTGTGTGTGTGTTCAGGATGTGTTTGAATTCCTTGAACTGCTCGACTCAGCTTATCGCTTCTTTCTGTTGCAAACTTTGCTAGGAACCACCCTTGTGGCACAGAAATTAAAGGCACACAGAGACGACCGAAGAGCTGTATGATTGGCTAAATGATGAGCGTTCCATAATAGGCTGCAGTACATTTGTGGAAATGTGTGGGATACTCGTGGCATTTTGTTGAGCAGATAAAACATCCATAACCCCCTTCCCCAGTGTTTCACAAACAGGTGGACTCATCGGAGGTATTCTCAAAGAGGAAGGGCCAAAAACTTGGACACCCCCCAAAAAGAACCTAGGATTGCAAGAAGGAACATCGGTACATGGGACAATTGAAGATACAACAAAGATTTAATTTCAGTTGCATACAGCTGGTTACTCCTCGCCGGTCGATGAAGATAAACACCTTCTCAAGCTCGCTTAAGCCAGTCTTGTGCAGTCCTCTGGCAGGTCCATCAACAGCAACATCACAATGGGGACCCCGCATACAAGTAGGAGCTTGTGGGCCCAAGTCCTCGCCTACTGGAGCGATACACAGTCAGGCGAGGAACATTAATGGGTCCCAGACAAGCACATACTATTCCCTGGCCTGGCTGTCCACCAAGGACATCTTTGAAAAGGAAAGCCAAAAAGTTGGCCTTGCGACCTTTTAAAAAAAAGAAGAAGAAATATAGTTACAAGCAACGATGAGCGGGCCCAAGCACCTGTTGCCACTTGTTCAAGCCTCACAACCTGTGTGCCTTTTCAGCATGCTAAGACCTCTTAAACAAATATGACATAAGTTTAAGGCATCGCTATTCCTGGATGTCTCTTTCTGGTGCACCATTGCTAGCTGTCTCAACGTCGTTCGGGTTTGGTGGTGACTATAATGGCGCAAGGGCTTGAGCAGGTCAATGTTTCTGTGGAATGGGTAGTATGTTTGTGTGTGTGTGTGTGTGTGTGTGTGTGTGTGTGTGTGTGTGTCTTTGTGCGTGTGTGTCTTTGTGCGTGTGTTTGTTTGTATGTGTAGTATGTTTGTTTGTGTGTCGGAGGGGTGTGTGTGTGTGCAGTATATTTAATGTATGATTCATGTTTGTAGTGTTTGTGCGTGTAGAATGTTTGTGTGTGTACTCAAGATGAATGTCAGAATGCATGAACGTGTTGGAAATGATCATTCCTTTCAGTTTCATGCTTCTGCTAATGAATAATAATGGTAAACGTACAAATAGTTTATATTCAGTTTTTATGCTCAAAACGTGAAAAAGAATAACAAAAAAGTAGTTATTCAACATTTATGCCAGAATGCATAAAACTGTTGGTGTACAAAAGGCCCGGTTCTCTTTAAGTTCACAGGAAATCCTGCCCAATCAGAGCGGCAGCTGGTTGTGATGTCGTGAGGAGGCGGAGCTATACGACGTGCAGTTAGAAAGATGCAGCGCATATGAGAAGACGGAGAATGCAGCAGCTTCATTCTAGTTAGTTAGTATAATGCAGTAAGCTGATGTTGAGCTTTTACCGGGTTACAGTGTGCGTACACGAGAAAAACCACACGCATGTATCCCTATAAGTCTTCAGTAAATAAGACCTTGTTCAATACCAATGAGTGCTTCTCTTCCATTAAGAAACCATCTCACTCTGTTCTGACCGACTGCCTACTTTGTTCCACCCTTAAAGTGATATTTCAAAGAACCCCCTCCCTTTCAAGTGGTCCTTCGAGCCGGATGGTGAATCACAGTGGAGAGATGACATCCCATTATGAGTCAGATCCTCTTGTTGTCCGACCCAGGATAAGGCCACCTACATATCTCGTACACTATTACGTCCAAAGATCTGACTCGGTGAAGAGAGTGCCGTCAGCTACACATCAGAATGAAGCTGGAATGGAAGCAGCTGCACCCATGTCAGAGAATGCCTCGAGATCGTCATCTCCGAGGAGTCAGCTCTCATATGCGGATGAGCTAGTTATCCAAGATGTATGGCCAGGGCCATTTGGGGATGTGCCACCAAAGCCCGGGGAGTACCCATTTTGAACACAACAGTCGTCTGACATAGAGTCTATGCGGTTTGAGAGGAGGAGGGATAGCCTTGAGCTTCGCAGCAGCATTCTACCAGAGATCCTGTCTACGCTGCGAGGGATTAGGGAAGAGAACGCCTGGCTGAAGCGGCAGATCCAGCAACTCAGCACTTGGGGGGAGACTCCTCGTCGAACAGGGACACCCGTACCAGCCCCTCGCACTCATGTACTATCTGTTGGCCGTCGGAGAGATTCTGCAGCGTATGCTGAGGAACCACTGTTTGTTCAAGACGAGCGGCCGCTGACACAGATGGAGGACCTCAAACTTTCTCCCAGGACTCCACATGCTGATGAGAGTCATCACACACTCTGTCAGAGGCTATATACCTACCCAGCTCAGTCTGGAAGAGCAGGACAGTATGGCGATGTGATGACCGGTACTAGACACTGTCCGCCTCTGAGAGAGAGAGACTTTAGTCTACCCTTGCACCCTCCGATGACACATAGACGGGAGGTGTCGCATGCCCAAGAGCAGTTGTATCGAGGACCTAAGCCTACTATTTCAAGCCTGACAGCAGTGGACCCCAGGCAGTTTTCCAGACTACGGATGGCACTAGACAATCTTCTGCCAGCAGATGCGAGTGAGCGCTTCAAGTATCAGATTCTGACCGATCATCTAAAGCTAGAAGAGGCCTTGTTAGTAGCGGACTCCTACTGTAATTTGGGGAGACCCTATACGGAGACGATGCATGCTCTCACGAAAATGTATGCTCAGCTACATAAGCTTGTCCTGCGAAGCATCACTGGAAGGCCCCAATCTTAAGCCAGGGGATGTGAAAGCAATCAAGCTCTTCGCTCTTCGAGTGCGCTCACTAGTGAGCATGTTGGAGTAGCTGGGTTCCGAAGAAAGAGCAGAACTAGAATGTGGCTCACATGTGTCTAGACTCCAAAGCAAGCTTCCCCACAAACTTCAGATCAGCTTTAAGCAATATATTCGTCCGTTCAGGATCACCGTTCCTACCCTACTCGACTTTGCGAGCTGGTTAGAGTATGAGCTCCAGGTCCAAGATGACACAGCAAAATCAGTCATGTATGCCCCACCCTTACCTATAAGGAGAAGGGAAGGCCGGCAAGATATCAAGCTCACAGGCAGATCTACGAGCATCCTATTGGGTGCTGAGGAGCCCACTACTATCAGCGAATATAGAGCACTCGCTCCAGAGCCCAAGCCTAGCTCATTCAGGAAACGAGAGAAGCCACGCGACTACTGTCCTTATTGTGACAATGCTAGTCACTTCCTTAATGGATGGCCCAATTTTAAGGAGCTGACTAAAGAACAGAAAGAGGTATGGATCCGCAGGAATAATAGGTGTTGGTGCTGCGGCCGCAATCATCATGCCTCCAGATGCACACTGAAAGCTCCCTGCAAGACCTGTAACAGGAAGCACCTGTTTGTGTTACATGACCTGAATGAGCGAGCAGGGATTCCCAGGGCGAAGGTGGAACCTAAGGAGAATTCATGTCTCGTGAGTACGACGAAAGACATTTTGTATGCGGACCATGCTGTTGGTAGTCGCAGAGTCCTCTTGAAAGTTAGTAAAGTGATCATTGCAAATGAACATGCATCAATGGAAGCGTACGCAGTGTTGGACGATGGATCCGAGAGGACGATCCTCCTCCATGCTTCAGCTCGGCAGCTAAATCTCAAGGGCCAGCCAGAAGACCTGATCTTGCGCACAGTGAGGCAGGACCAGCAAATGCTTCATGGGGCAGCTGTCTCCTTCACAGTATCACCTGTGTCTCATCCCCACAAGAAATATCTAATTCAGCGTGCGTTTACAGCTGAGCGACTAGGCCTCGCAGAACACACCCATCCAGTGGCTTCCCTGCAGCAGAGATATAGACATCTATCTGGTCTCCCATTGCAACCGATGGATAGGGTGCAGCCTGTGTTGCTGATCGGGTCAGATTGTCCACACCTTATCACGCCTGTGGAACCCATCCGGTTAGGTCCACCAGGAGGTCCGGCAGCAGTCAAAACCCGCCTTGGATGGACCCTTCAAGGTCCTTCTCATGAGGTTCGTTGTGAGATCAACACCCACCAGTGTTTCTTCATACCCCCCCCCCCAATGCGGACATGTTGAGAGACTATGGAAGATGGAGGTGATTCCCTATCGCAGTGAGAAGGTAGTGACATGATCCAAACTAGATCAAGAAGCCATCAGGCTTCTGCAGGAGAAGATTGTGCGAGTGGAAATAGAGGGTACGATGCGGTAAGCCACCCCGCTTCTCCGTATGTAGTGTATGCCACCCCTGCCCATGCCCAAGGAAGCTGTTCTACCTCACCTCAGGGGCGTCAAGAAGAGACTACTTAAGAACCCAGAGCAGGCGTCTGCCTACCAAGCCGAGATTGTCAGATTGGAAAGAGCAGGTTACCTGTCAAAGCTGAGATCAAGCGAGGTGAATAGCTCTACCGAGTCGTGGTATATTCCCCACCATATGGTGCAGCACAATAACAAGAACCGGGTCATTTATAACTGTTCCTTTCGGTTTGGGGGTCACAGTCATAACGAAGTCCTTCTTCCAGGGCCTACGTTAGGCCCATCGTTGCTAGCAGTAATGCTCCGCTTCCGGGAGCACCCTGTCACTGTAAGCAGTGATATCCGTGGTATGTTCCACCAGGTGAGGCTGCTCCCCGGTGACATGCCACTGCTCCGTTTCCTTTGGCAAGATTTGATGACTGAAAGACCCCCTGACGTGTACCAGTGGCAGGTGCTTCCCTTTGGCACCACGTGCAGTCCTTGCTGTGCCACATATGCTCTGCAGAGACATGTAATGGATCAGAGTCAACCGGGAGACCAATGCAGGGAGGTAATTGAGAGGTCATTCTATGTTGACAATTGCTTGCGCAGTCTCCCCTCCCCCCAAGAGGCTAAAGACCTAGTTGATCAGCTACAAGCACTTCTAGTCACCGGAGGCTACGAGCTTCGACAATGGGCCAGTAACTGTCCATCGGTGATTGCTCACCTCCCCACCGAGTCCAGATCCACCCGCAACCTCTAGCTCCGTCAAGGACAACAAGACGTCTATGAGTCCACACTCAGACTGCAGTGGCACTGTCAGACCGACACCCTTCGTTATAAGCATCGAGCCAAACGCTCCTCCCCAGTAACGATTCGTCAGATCTACCGAGTGCTAGCCAGCCAATATGATCCGCTTGGCTATCTTATCCCTTACACCACTCGGGCTAAGATTCTGGAACAGCGCCTGTGGGACAAAAGGCGCGACTGGGATGACCCGCAGTTGCAGACGGATCTACTTGCATCATGGCAGGACTGGGAACAGGAGCTAAGTGTATTAGAAGAAGTATCTCTACCCAGGTGCTACTCTCATTCACAGGAGGCCCACCAACTCTGCAACTGTGATATCCACGTCTTTTGTGACGCCTCGGAGCAGGTGTACGGCTCTGTGGCCTACCTGCAAACCAAGTACAACGAGGGCCAGGTTGAAGTGGCCTTCATCGCCGCCAGGTCACGTGTTGCCTCACGCAAGCAACAATCCATACCACGTCTAGAGTTATGTGCCGCCCTTAGTGGAGCGCAACTGTCCCAGCTTCTGGCCACAGAGCTCACAATCCCCATTCGCTCCACTATACTCTTGTCTGACTCCACCACTGTGCTCACTTGGCTGACATCCAGCTCATGTCGTTACAAGGTGTATTATTCCACAACTATTTCATAATAATGATGAACGTACAAAGTGAGTTTATATGAGTTTATATGGTTTATATATGCTCAAAAGGTGAAAAGGAATAACAAAAAAATTGTTTGCCAGAATGAAAAAAAGTGTTGGAAATGATAATTCCTTTCACTTTTATGCTTCTTGTGCCGAGATAAAGCATTTGCCGTGTCCTTAGCGCTGTACAAGCTCAGGAAAGCGGTTTTCTCACACAACTAAAGCACTATCATGTGAAACGTTCAAAATGAGTTCATATGCACTTTTTATGCTCAAAAATGTGAAAAAGACTAACATAAAAGTAGTTATTCAACATGTATGCCAGAATGCATAAAAGTGTTGGAAATTATCATTCCTTTGACTTTTAAGCGTCTTGTGATGAGATAAAGTGTTTGCCATGTTCTTAGCGCTGTACAAGCTCAGGAAAGCGGTTTTCTCACACAACTAATGAATAATAATTATAAACTTACAAAGTGAGTTTATATGAGTTTATATGGTTTATGTATGCGCAAAAGGTGAAAAAGACTACCATAAAAGTAGTTATTCAATATGTATGCCAGGATGCATGAAAGTGTTGGAAATGATCATTCCTTTCACTTTTATGCTTCTCATGCTGAGATAAAGTGTTTGCTGTGGTCTTAGCGCTGTATGAGCTCAGGAAAGTCGTTTTCTCACACAACTAATGAATAATAATGATAAACGTACAAATGGTTTATATTTAGTTTTTATGTTCATAACGTGAAAAAGAATATTTAAAAAATTGTTACTCAACATGAATGTCATAATGCATGAAAGTGTTGGAAATTATCATTCCTTTCATTTTTAGATTGCGGATGCTGAGAAAAAGCGTGTGCTGTGTTCTTAGCGCTATCCGAGCTCAGGAAAGCGGTATTATCCCACAACTATTTCATAATAATGATAAACGTACAAGGTGAGTTTATATGAGATTATATGGTTTATATATGCTCAAAAGGTAAAAAGGAATAACAAAAAATTGTTATTCGACATGTTTGCCAGAATGAAAAAAAGTGTTGGAAATGATCATTCCTTTCACTTTCATGCTTCTCATGCTGAGATAAAGCGTTTGCCGTGTTCTTAGTACGAGCTCACGAAAGCACACAACTAAGGCATGGTCATTTGAAACACACAAAATGAGTTTATATGCACTTTTTATGCTCAAAATGTGAAAAAGACTAACAAAAAGTAGTTATTCAACATGTGTGCCAGGGTGCATGAAAGTGTTGGAAATGATCATTCCTTTCACTTTTCTGTTTGTCATGCTGAGTTAAAGCGTTTGCAGTTTTCTTAGTACTATATGAGCTCAGGAAAGCGGTTTTCTCACACAACTAAGGCATGGTCATTTGAAACACACAATGTGAGTTTATATGCACTTTTTTACGCTCAAAATGTGAAAAAGACTAACAAAAAAGTAGGTATTCAACATGTATGCCAGGATGCATGAAAGTGTCATCATTCCTTTCACTTTCATGCTTCTCATGCTGAGAAAAAGCGTTTGCCGTGTTCTTAGCTCAGGAAAGCGGTTGTCTCTCTCAATTAATGCATGGTCGTGTAAAACATGCGAAACAAGTTTATATTCAGTTCTCATACTCAAATGTGAAAAAGAAAAGGTGTTATTCCACATGTATGCCAGAATTCATGAATGTTTTGGAAATTATTTCTTTCACTTTTCTAATATTCTCATTTTCACTTCATGTGAAAGTTGATTCACACCCTTATGTTTATTACATACAGTTAAAAAGGAAGCAATGTTAAAATTAATGACGAAGTTTCTAAATTAATAGATCATGTTAATAAATGTGAATTTTTGTGTCAATTTAATTTAAAATTGTATTTGTTAAATACACAATCATACACAACATGATATTCAGAGAAATGCTTTGACAACCGTGCATGACCCAAGCATAAAAAAGAAAAAAAAGAGTATTCAAAGAAAGAATATGAATATACTAATAAATGAATAGAGTATGAATAAGAAAACGTGCAACTAAATGTGAAATATGAAAATAAGAAAAAAATATATAAATACAGAAACAATTCAGTAAGTGGTGAGCAGGGATAGAAGAGAGGCAGCAAATACATGGGAAAATGGTGGTGTATTCCCCCAATGCAGGTCGGAGGCCTGAGTACTTCTGATGGCGGGTCAGCCTAGGAATGACGCGGTGTGAGGTAATTTTTCTGTGGTGGAGAAACATAGCTGACTGGATCCCAGCATCCCAGCAATGGGTGTGCCACAATGTCTAGGTGTAGGTTTTTACATGCGGGTGAAGACAAACCTTTGTGTTTAGCTTGTTGTTTACTTTATGTGTTCAAAAGCCAAGTTCAAGTAGGCTTTTATTTTCATTTCAAGCACATACAGTTTAGTACACAGTGACACGAAACAATGTTCCTCTATGAGGAAGGTCCTGAATACAACATAAATTAATATCATGAATGACCAAAAACTAAGTAGCTAACTAAGCAATCTAATTAGCTGCATAGCTGTGACAAGACAGATTGACATTTTAAGTTAACAGAAAACTAGGTTCTATATAAAATAAAGAGACAACATAAAGTGCTCATGCAAATGTGCAAACAAGAGTAACAAAATCACAACGTGCCATGACACATTTCATTACTTTGTGCTGATGACGTAATGAGTTGAGGACTCATTGTCAGATCTGTACCGCCCCAGCCTCGGGAGTTCAGATCTGGCTCATCGGATTACTGAGCCGCCTCCTTGTCTCCCCCTAGTGTGTCTATGTGTGTATGTCTTCCCCCATTAGCACTGAATGTAAGTCACCTGTGTCCACCTTGTGTGTCTCCCTATTTAAGCCAGCCGCACCCATAGTACGTTGTCTGTTCACTGTTTGTCGTTAGTTGAAGCTGCACGTGTATGTGTGTGTGCGTCAGCGTGCATGTCCCTATGTGCCCTCTGTCGTCTCTCCTCTCAGGACTGAGCCACGGCTGGAGAGCGGAGCGCGACCAGCAAATTGGACTTCCGAGTTCACTGACGTCAAGGTCAAGTTCAAGTTTCGTCTCTACTTCTCGAGCAGAGAAGGATTCCTGTGTTGTGGCAGATCGCCGCATGTTTAGTTCCTAGGCTGGGAAAGGATACGTGCCCGCTCTCCGCTCACCATTTAGTTCTTGTTTGGTTTTGCCGAGTTTTGTTTTGTTTTCTTCTTTCTATTTGACTGAATCATTTCGTTGAGAGACCTTGCAGAAAATAAAGAGTGTTTCCTTGCAACTGCGTCCGACTTCTTGACAGAACATGACACTCATTCCTCATCAGGACACATTCCTTTGAAGTAGCAGCAAAGATCAAATAGTTTTGTGCCTATAACAAGTAATAGATATTGTGCAAAATAGCAATTGCAGATTGGTATGAATCATTTATAGATGGTTGTTGATCAGTGTGTTGATCCTGATCGGGAAGCTGAGCTTGTTGGGCCTGAACACCTCCCTCTGTAACTGGATCCTGGACTTTCTGACCGAAAGACCTCAAGCAGTGCGGATCGGGAACTACACCTCCAGCACCACCACACTGAGTACTGGGCCCCCCAGGGCTGCGTGCTCAGTCCCCTGCTGTTCACAGTGCTGACTCATGATTGTGTAGCGACACACAGCTCCAATCATATCATCAAGTTCGCTGATGACACGACCGTGGTGGGTCTCATCAGCAAGAACGACGAGTCAGCGTACAGAGAGGAAGTGCAGAGGCTAACGGACTGGTGTAAAGACAACAACCTGTCTGAACGTCGAAAAGACAAAAGAGATGGTTGTTGACTTCAGGAGGACTCGGAGCGATCACTCTCCGCACAGCATCGACAGCTCTTCTGTGAAGATCGTCAAGAGCACAAAATTCCTGGGCGTCCACCTGGAGGAGAACCTCACCTGGTCCCTCAACACCAGCGCTCTGCATAAGAAAGCCCAACAATGTCTTTTCTTCCTGAGAAGGCTGAGAAAGATACAGCTTCCACCGCCAATCCTCACCACCTTCTATAGAGGAACTATTGAGAGCATCCTGAGCAGCTGCATCACTGTCTGGTTTGGGAATTGTACCATATCGGACCGCAAGAACCTACAGCAGATAGTGAGGACAGCTGAGAAGATCATCGGGGTCTCTCTCCCTTCTATCGAAGACATTTACACCCCACGCTGCATCCGAAAAGCCACCAGCATTGTGGCTGACCGAACACACCCGTCACACTCACTCTTCACCCTCCTGCCATCTGGAAAAAGGTACCGAAGCATTTGGGCACTCACATCCAGACTGTGTAACAGTTTTTATCCGCAAGCCATCCGTCTCCTCAACACAAAGAGACTGGACTGATAAACACACACACAAACACACACAAACACACACACAAACACACACACAAATCACTCAGACGAACTAAATAACATCTGGATTGAACTGATAAACACACATGCACAATCAGACTGATATACATCCATCTGAATATGCTCATACCTACCTACCTGTGCTGCTCTTTGCAATTTTTGCACAATATTTATTTCACTGCTATTTGCACACGATATTCTTGTCAAAATTGTTTACTTGTTAAACTGTTTACTGCTGCTCTTCCCACTACCTCAATTCATACTTCATCCAAAAAACAAAACAAAACAAAACAAAAAAAACCCTACTGTTATGTGTTACATGGTTGTGTCTGTCATGTACCTCTTTGTTTGCACATTTGCACGTGTACTTTGTCTATTGTGTATTTTTGTATAGGAATTTGATAGTTCTTTTAGGTTAACTTAAAAATGTAAAAATTTGTGTTGTAAATTTATGTTGTTGCATGTATGTAGCACCTTGGTCCTGGAGGAACGTTGTTTCGTTTCACTGTGTACTAACTGTATATGGTTGGAATGACAATAAAAGCCTACTTGACTACTTGATTTGACTTGGATTGCATGATTAATCTGCTCCCTGCAGCCAAGTTGGCTACCCATGCTTCGAGAGGAAGCCCCCAAGATCAAGAGCTTCACCCAGAACAGTGGATCTAGAAGTTCCCCCCCAAAAAATCTGCTTAAGGTTGAAGGCAAAAAGGTAAATTGGTACATGAGGCCATTGAAGATACAACAAAGATTTAATTTCAGTTGCATACAGCTGGTTACTCCTCGCCGGTCGATGAACATAAACACCTCCTCAAGCTCGCTTAAGCCAGTCTTGTGCAGTCCTCTGGCAGGTCCATCGACAGCAACATCACAATGGGGACCCCGCATACACAGTCAGATGAGGAACATTAATGAGTCCCAGACAGGCACATACTATTCCCTGGTCTGGCTGTCCATCAAGGACCTCTTTGAATAGGAAAGCCAAGAACTTGGCCTTGCGACCTTTAAAAAAAAAAAAAAGAAGAAATATAGTTACAAGCAACGATGAGTGGTCCCAAGCACCTGTGTCATTGCCACTTGTTCCAACCTCACAACCTGTCTGCCTTTTCAGCATGCTAAGACCTCTTAAACAAATATGACATAAGTTTAAGGCGTCGCTATTCCTGGACGTCTCTTTCTGGTGCGCCATTGCTAGCTGTCTTAATGTCGTCCGGGTTTGGTGGTGACTATAATGATGTAAGGGCTTGAGCAGGTCATTGTTTCTGTAGAATGGGTAGAATGTGTGTGTGTGTGTGTGTATGTGTGTGAGTGTGTGTGTGTCTGTGTGTGTGTGTGTGGGTATGTATGTATGTGTGGTATGTTTGTGTGTGTGTGTCGTATGGGTGTGTGTGTGCAGTATGTTTAATGTATGGTTCATGTTCGTAGTGTTTGTGCGTGTAGAATAGTACTATAAAACAAATAATTATAATTATAATAATACTTCTGCAATCACCCCAAACCACTTCATCGATGAGTGCTCCGCATGCACATTCAGGCAACGATTACTTGTGCGTGTCTGTCAGTCACATACTATACCGCTATCATTTTGTCCACAAGCATTTTTGTTCAAAAGTGGCCCGCTTAAATAAAAAGTCTTGAAGTTTATGTTGAAGTGTGTGTGAGTGTATGTATGTAGTATCTTTGCTTGTATGCGTGAATTATGTGTGTTTATTTGTTTGAAGTATGGGTGTGTATTTGTGCAATGAGTGTAATGTCTGTGTGTGTGTGTAAGTTTGTGTGTGTGTAGGTGTGTGTGTGTGTGTGTGTGTGTGTGTGTGTGTGTGTGTGTGTGTGTGTGTGTGTG
>JAAGKR010011755.1:1980-14480 GCA_011419295.1 Clarias macrocephalus
TCTCTCTCTCTCTCTCTCTCTCTCTCTCTCTCTCTCTCTCACACACACACACACACACACACACACACACACACACACACACACACACACACACACACACACACACACACACACGGGGAACCGATTAGAGACAAGTGTGACGTGTGCTAGCCATGTAATATACATATGCTAGCTGTGTCCTGAGTTAGCCATGTGCTGTCACTGTGCGAGCTGCTAACCAGGTGCTAGCGGAGTGATACGAGAGGGTCGACTCTGCTGCGTCCACAAAGGTCACCATGTGGGACAGAAATGTTATTCAGCAATAATGGAGTACTTGTGTCTTTGTCTCAAAAGAGCCTGTATCTCTTTCACACACACACACACACACACACACACACACACACACACACACACACACACACCTACAGATGTGTTTACTCCATCGGTCTTCATACATAGACAGACTGACAGAACTAGATAAACTGAGAGAAAGAAAGAGAGAGAGAGCCTCAATACAGATAGACAGACAGAGGAACAGTGAGACAGATGAACAGACAAAAAAACAAATCGTTAGATAACAGACCTTTAGACATACATACACTGATTTAGACAGAGAGACGGACAGAAAGAGAGACACATAGGAAGTGAGACAGAGAAACAGAAGGAGGGAGAGAAACAGTAAAAACAGACAAATAGAGTAACAGAAGAAGGCAGTCAAAACAGACAGACAGACAGACAGACTGAATACTTGTTAAAATGCATACAGTGACATGAGGACATTTTCACAAGAAGCCAGCGGAGACTTGGGCTCAACGTCCTTTTCAGTTGATCATCGAGTGTGGAGTGTGTGTGTGTGTTTGGGGGGGGCAGATGAACCTTCAGGGTGTATAGTATGCTTTTACACAATACTGTATTAGGTATAGACTTGCTGCCACACACACACACACACACACACACTCACTCATACGCTCCAGCCAACACGTGTGCTTACCAACAAATATTCACAGAAACTTGATTCTAAGCATAATTTATGCATTTTCTGATTATGTTATGCAACGCCTCACACAAATGCATAACCAGACGTTTAGCACAGATTCAATAATGAACTTAATTACAATGTATTAATTTACATTGGTTGGTTAATAATTAGTTTTTTTCCCCCTAACAAAAAACATGGCCTGGCTAAGGTAGAACTGCAATACCGTGTTTCACCAGACATCCACAACATAACATTCACTTACTGTAAAGCTCGCGGGAAAACTAGGGAGGAGACATCAGTCAGCACCAGCACAGAGGAATTTATTACCGAAACAAACCTGTTAAATGAAGTGTTTTTATTAAAATTACAAAATCAGTCTAAAAACAGGAGACATCTGGCTTCCCGAGCCTCCAGGAGAAAACACCAGTGACTACATAGAAATATAAGCCTTTATTTATGATATTTACAGTCTTAAATAACATATTTTGGTGATTTTTTTATTGAAAAGACGTGAACACAGTCTCTCTTAAAAAAATGGAAAAAATACACAATATTTTCAGCAAACATTGGTGCATAGTTACTTCTTATGCCATAAATTGAACAAAAATAAAAAATAAAAACATTATTATGGCACTGTGCAAAAGTTTGGGCACCCTCAGAGTTCCAGAGTCTCAGATTCTTTTTACAAGGTTCCAGACCTTAATCAGCTCGTTAGATCTGATGCATGGCAACAGCTGTCATTAGTAAATGCCAATTTCAAAGCTTCACAAATACTTTGACTCTTCAAACCTTGTGCACACACTTGTGGACACTCAACAACCCTGGGTTCCTCTAAGCAGCTGTGTAAGACTCTGAAAATAAAAGTTATTGATGCCCACAATGCAGAAGAAGCTACAAGAAGATAGCAAAGCGTCGTCAGCTCGCAGTTTCCACCGTGAGAAATGTAATTAAGAGATGCAGTTCAGGGGAACTGTGGAGGTCAAGATGAGATCTGGAAGACCAGGAAAACTCTGGGAGAGAAGAGAACTGCTCGTATGCTGGTCAGGAAGACAAATCAAAACTCCCATTTGACTGCAAAAAACCTGCAGGAAGATTCAGCAGACTCAAGAGTGGTGGTGCACCGTTCCACAAGACCTTCATGTAAGAGTCAGCAGAAGAAACCTTACCTGCGTCCCATCATAAAATCCAACGTCAGAAGTCTGCAACAGAACATCTACAGAAGCCTGATGCGTTTTGGAAACAAGTGCTGTGGACCGATAAAGTTAAAACTCTTTGGCCACAATCAGCAAAGGCATGTTTGGAGAAAAAAAAGAGGAGCATTTCATGAAAAGTTCACCTGGCCAGCTATTAAGCATGGGGGCGGAGCTATCACGCTTTGGGGTTGTGTTGAAGCCAGTGGCACCGGAAACATTGCACAGGTGGAGGGAAGAATGGATTCCACTAAATACCAGCAAATACTGGAAGCAAACATCACAACATCTGTAAAAAAGCTGAAGCTGAAAAGAGGAGCTTCTACACCAGGACAATGATCCTAAACACACCTCGAAATCCACTATGGAAAACCTCAAGAGACACAAGCTGAAGGTTTTGTGACGGCCATCACAGTCCCCTGATTTAAACATCATTGAACATTTGTGAGTAGATCTTAAAGGAGCTGTGCAGGCAAGACGACCAGAGAATATTACAGAACTAGAAGCCTTCTGTAAGGACGAATGGGAGAAAATCCCAAGTACAAGAACTGAAGGACTTTTAGCGGCTATGAAAAGAGTTTACAAGCTGTGATATTTGCCAGAGGAGGCGCTACTGAGTACTGATTATGTAGGGTGCACAAACTTTTGCACAGTGCCACAATAATATTTATATTTTTTAATAAATACATTATAATTACAATTATAACATTACAATTTAAAAACATAAATTGAATGGCAATATATGTCATTCAATTTATGAAATAAAAAGTAACTATGCATCAATGTTTGCTGAAAATATTGTGCATTTTTTCCATTTCAAAGAGAGACTGTGTTAACATCTTTTTAATTAAAAAATCACCAAAATCTGTTATTTATAAAGGGGTGCCTAAACTTTCGCATAAGACTGTACATTAGTGCCCAAAGAAATGCTTTATTCTTCACATTCTTGCTTTATTCATGCTTTATTCTCCCAGCTTTGTTAAGCGGCTGTGGTCAGAGCCTGGGGTAAGCCATGAAACAGCGCCCCCTGGAGCAGATAAAGTTTAGGGCCTTGCTCAAAAGTCCATCAGTGGCCCCAAGGCAGTTCCAGGGTTAGTTCGGAGCCGGTGCACAATTTTGAACCAGTTCTATGTTTTCAGACGGCCAAAAGCACCGTCCCTTTGAGAGAAACTAACGGTTCCACTGCGACACTGACGCTTTGCTGGGTCAGAACAAAGAACTGCTTACATCAGGGGCCGGGGCCGGGATAATCGAGGCTCACTAAAAGATTGTAAAGCCATGACATGAAGTAATGATAACTGCTCGCAAAGCCATGTTGGAGTTCGCAATTGTTGTTGTGCTTCCCGCTAACATTTCATTTGTCATTGCCACTATGATTGAAGCGAGCATTGCTGGGAAACTAGAGGCATACACAGACATATACAGTGATGTAATGACTTGACTCTAGCACATGAAAAAACAAAGCCGGTTCTTAGGAGGTTCGCTATCAAACCGGCAGTAGCACCAGACATGAACTAGCATCCTGGTTCATTTTGGTGGAGCTGCGGCTTGAACCACTGATATTCTGATCAGCAACTGAGAGCCTTAATACATCCTCATTATTAGATACTCCGATACACACAAACAGGCTGTAAGCCAAAAAAGACATTGTTTTTGATTCTGTCGCCCCCTATAGGAGAGTCAGTGTAAGACAGAAGACAATAATTATGTTCTATTATGATGTAACATCCCTAATATCAGCAAAGTTTAAGAAATTAAATATGCTTGATTTAACAGATTCTTGATTTATAATAAAACACCATTAGACTTTATTTTGATGAATGTCCCTGACTGCACGAGCATGTCACTGAGACAGTGCTTTCATCCCAGTGCATGGGGAATCCCACTCTCAGTCCACTTCAAAGTCTCAGGAACCAATCACAAATAACAAAAAACATTTGACTTCATCCTCACCTGAGAGTGAAACTGGGCGTGGCCAGTGGAGACAGTCGAGTCCAATGGGAGTGCTCTGAGAGAAGAAGTGATCCTTCAGGGACATGGAGGACTGCTGGGCAGAAGGGAAGGACAGTCTCATCCCCACCTGGGCACGAGGGAATAAACACCAACAGCTTTTACACCTGAATAATTATAAAACACTGCATCTGATTTATAAAATAAAATCATCATCACAATCATCATCTTTACATTAAGTGGTAGAGTGATTTCTCGCTCTCTCTCTGTTGAGTTATGTAACAGTCATGTAACAGTCATGCCATGTTCAGAGGAGGAAACAGAAAGGAGAAACAGAAAGTTCATGGTTTGCCATGATGATGATGAGAACCGAGAAACCCGAAGCGGGATCTTAAAAAGTAAAACTAAACATCAAAACACAGGAAAAAAGATGTATGGAGAGATAGGCAGATAGATCTATAGAGATAGACAGACAGCCAGTCAGACAGACAGGTCCGAGCCACTACAGGTCCAGTGTAAGAGTGCTCAGGAGACAGTAAACAGGAAGCAGAACAGCAGAAACAAGACAGATGTCCAGGAGCAGGAAAGTTCCAGGAAACAGTTCCCTCGTTCTTGAGCTTCTTACTTTCTGCTGCTCCTCAGACGTTGTGCTCAGCGTCCCGAGACTCCTCTGCATCACCGCCTTTATCTTCGGCACCTCCCGGTACTGCCCGAGCCCCTCATCTGAGCACGAGCGCTTCTCTATCTTGGCCTTCAAACTGTCTGTGATGTTCCTCTCCTGAATGTAATCTGCCGCCGTTTCTCCGATTTCCTGCAGAGGTGAACTCCAGCTGCAGAGGTCCGAGAGCGGTCTGGGTCGGAGCACACGCCGGTCGCTTCTTCTGACACGGAGCACGGAGGAAGACGACTGGAGAGAGGATTTACAGCCATCCTGTCCAGGCTTTCGAGTGGACAATCAAAATGGTTATTGAACCAAGATAAACCTGAGTAATTGCTACTATGGTGATGTTGACTTTAAGGATATGCTTATTTCGTACTAGCGTTCATATGCGTCGTTGACAATTAAAGAGTTTGTAAAAATAGTTAAAAGGTTAAAGCTAAAAATAATCTGCTGAGCTTAGTAGATCGGATAACGATGAAGTTTTGTCTTAAAACGACTCCAGCGTGTTAAAATTCACTTCTACCACTTCAGCGCTGTTATTTCAGCCAAAGTGAAAATATGAACTAATCCCAGTAAAAATATTCACTTTATCTTTTCTAATTAATATCTATTGGTGCAAGTGTTTGTTTACATTGAGACAGTCGCGCATTAGTAGATTATTTTAAAGTAGATGATTAAATCCCACACATAACTGTTCATAACATCACTTTTACTCCACATGTAGATTCACTGATGCTGCAGATTAAACTTCAGCCAGAGATCTGAGGACTGCAGGAGATTCATTTTTCTGAGGCTGGTTTCTGGTCCTCCAATGTATGAAACGTAAAGTTATCACTGCAAGAGTCAATGTACGACAAAACCTTTCTTTTATTCTTGATAACATTTAGGGAAAGCGACTACAGTGTTAGTGTTAAACCTGTCACTAAGTTTTCTGACTGGTGAGGGAATGAGTATTTATTGCTGTATAACCAAAGTGAGAACAGGAAGTAACATGTTTCATAAATGTTATTAAAGACTAAATATGACTAGAGACAGATACAGTCTGAGGTGTCACTGATGCTGATGTTTAAACGAAATAAAACACTTGAAGATATGCTGCTTCAGGGGAAAATAAATCACGTGCTAGCCGTAATTTCGCTTCATCACTCCACTGATCATTTCCTTACTACCACATGCTAAAAAATACTGTAAGACTGCTACATAATCATAAAGTCTCACCTCAGACTCCGCGGTCGAGCTGCTGGACACCAGGCTGGCTTGAGATTGGTTGTCCGAGTTGCTGCCTTTAACTAAGTACTCAGAATCGAAGAACTGAGCCGATGCAAGTCGTGTTGCCCTTTGCACAATTTGCCTTTGTGAACCCTCTGACCGTCCCTCTAAACTCGGACCCTCACCCAGCGAGCACAGGGAGGTAGCAACAGATTTTGAGGGGTAGCGGAAGCTGCCTCTTTGGCTCCAAACCCCAGGATTTTGTGGCTTAGGAGTGATTGGCCTACTAGGAGTATCAAGACTTTCAAAGGAACCTAGAGATCTTGTAAAGGATGACGAAGCAAGAGCAAAAGCACTAGGGTGCATCAGTGTCTCTGAGATGTTCTCAGGTCTTTGGATAGTCTCAAAAACATCAGAGTTTTTACCAAGGCGATTAGATAGTGGATCCCCTTCAGCAAGCTCCGGCTCAGGTCCGGACGCTAGCGTGCCAGGGTGTGATGTGCTTTTCGAATCCTCCTTGCAGCACTGGAATCCCTGAGGATCTGGACAGTCACTCTGAACACCACGTCTAGACTTGGTACCACTTGGTCCAGGAAGGGAGCGAGTTCTCTTTAGCAGCTCGGCCTCTTTAGATGCTTTCTTCTTTTTCCAAGACTGCCTGGATTTTGTATCGCGATTTAGCATGTTGGAATCCTGTTGATTGTCTTTGTCACCAGTTCGGACCTCGAAGAAGCTTGACAGAGACCTCTGAGCCAGAGCAAGCTTCATGAGGAAGTTCTCACTGCTCTTGCTTTTCTTTTGGAGATCAAACACAGGTTGAATCTGCACTCGCTTACTGTTATAGTTATATTGCTGTGTATTTTGGGCTTTCCCAGTGATGTCACTAGCTTGATCCTCGTATTGTGCCATGAGATCTGCAGAAGGATTATAGTTAGGTAGCTGATTCTTCTCCTGTTCAACCTCTGGAGGTATTATTGTCTCGTGCTCAACCTTGATTGCATCCTTGGCCTCTCTCTTGCTTTTGCGGAAGGAAGGGATTCTCGTGAACATAGAGAACCTTGAGCTTTTTGCAGCAGACATGCTCTTGGTTTCCTTACTCTTTTGGATGCTGTCGGTGGAGGTAGAGCTGCGTTCTGTTGGGCTCTGACTGCTAGGTTCAACTTTGTTACTTATGGTGACAAAGTCGTGATCTTGCGATGAATAATTGGAAAGATGATCAATACCTTCAAACTCGTTTGTCAGACAAGTGTCTACATGATATGGGTTATCAGAAGCTCCTTTCACAGACCTGACATTGTATAGCATATCATTTTGATCACTGTTCACAGATGACACAAGTTCCTTCTGTTCTCCATCCAAATCACCTGAGGTCTCCTGAGATTGCTCTGACTCCATAATCTGTTGAATCTCTAAATCTGACATTGAACCAATGCTAGAATCGATAAAAGGGAAACTCTGGAACTGTAGAAAATCTGGACAGTAAGGTTCAGTTACAGATTCATTATTTCCTAATCCATAAGTAACACTGGTTGAGGCAGAGTGAGGCAGCAGGCTTTGCTCTTGGACCTTTTTCTGATATAGAGGTCCATTAGCTTGGGAAAACTCTGAACTTTGACCACTGAAAGGAACCAGTCCATGTTGAGCTTTCTCCAACAGGTAATCTTTTCCAAACATGGTCTCCTGAGAACCATCATCTACACCAAGAGCATTTGAAATATCCCTTTTGGAATCCATCATGAATGTTTCAGGATTCTCAAAGCAGCTGGCAGAATTGTCTGATAAATTTGAAAAGACACCCAAAGGACCATCTTGCACCGATGGACGTGTGTGACACCAGAGCTCGTGTTCTAGTATGGATCTCTGTGAAGTGTGCAGAGTCTCAGGTATGTGCTGCTTTGTGTTATTGTTCGTGTCTGAACCCTGAGATGTGGCAGAATGCAGCAAGGTTTTTAAACCAGTGTTTTCCTGCATGCAGTAATCACCATATGAAATTCTAACTTCATGCTCTTTTGCACAGACCTGGTCTCCTTGGAGGGGCTGTTTGGGACATTTTGTGACATTAATGGAATGTAAAGGAATTGATTCTTTAAAGAAAACCTCAACTGGACCTGGAGGATGTTCTAGAACATTTTCTTGAGAATAAACAACACTTTGTGATTCTTTACCAGCTGAAAACATCATCACGTAAGAGTCAATGTCACCTGAGTTATCTGAATAAATCACCTCCTGCTCTTTCTGGGGTTTGGCAGTGAATTCCTTCACACTGCAGGAGTTTTGCAGGAATTGTAGGTTTACCAAATCATCTAAATCATTAGACCGTCTTTCAGTTTCATTGTTGTTCAAACTCAAATCCAAAGTTTCTTTACTGATCACTGGAACATAAGGCTCTGAAATGAAACCATCATCATACAACAGACTTGAGGAACCTTCCTCTGCTGAACAATCTTCACCATCTTTAAAAGCATAAGAACTGTTGATGTTAAGATTTGAAACCTGCTCCTGATCATGTTGGAGAGATGATGTACCTTCAGGTTGAAGCCCAGACATGTCACAAGATTGAACACAAGAACATCCTTTCATTAATGGAACCATGGATGTCTTACCATCTACTGATGGATCAACAGCCATCTTACTATTTACGTCTAAAGGGTTAACCCCAGCTTCATCAATCTGCCCTAAAGGTTCTCCCATATCTGTGGTCATTCTGAAAACAGCAATATTCTCCATTTTACTTATGCTATCAGATTGTTCTTCATTTCTACCTATACCAGTTAAATCAGATGCATTCCCTAAATAAAGCTCTGATTCACTTCTTTCTCCACCTGGTGGTGCATGGGTGTGTTTAGAAATGTTAAAAAGTTGTGAACTGATCAAATCTGTGTTGGACACGATAGCTTGAGAGAAGGAAGGAAGTCCAGCTTTTTTAGAAGATAATTGATTAACAATTTCTGTATTCTGTAGATCATCTGACGTTACTACACTGCAGTCATTCTCCAGTGATACCAAGTGCTGCTCCACATTCATGTTTATCTCTAGATTTCTGACGTCAGGGGAGCTTTTAGGAGAACGAAAATCAACTTGATGTTTAGAAACAGCACTAAGATCAGACCTGCTGTCCAACTGGGTCACAGCGTCAGTTTGGCCAATCGACAGATCAGTATCAGACACGCTAGACTGGAAGATGAAGGGAAGTCCAGCTTCCATGGACAAGATCTCAGCCGTGTCTGTTAATGGCACTACAAGTTCTTTTGTGTCTGTTTTTAATTGAAGACAACTATTATTTATTTCTAAATTAGATACATCGAGATACTCGAGCTTTGTGTCACTTTGTTCAGTAGATGTAAGGTTATCTTTAGATGTATAAAGTTCTAAATCTTTCAAGTCTTTTGATACTGTGTTGGAGCGCAAGATAAAAGGAAGTCCAGCTTCCTCCAGAGACGACCAACATGTGGCTATATCATCTCCTGAATCTGCACTGATCTCTTTAGGTTCTGCTTGATCACCATTCATTACTTCTGAAAAAGATGATTCCAGGTTTTCTAGGTTCCTGAGGTCAGGAGAACATTTATTAGAACAATAATACAGTTGATTGTTGCTTGCAATCACCAGCGTTGACAATTGTTCTAACTGGGGAGCTGCTTCACTTTCACAGGTGAGCTCAGGTGGTTTTACAGAGGTAGGAAAAAGTTGTGAATTTACCAAACCTGGATCAGATATATTAGCATTAGAGATAGAATAAAGTCCAGCTTCATTGGAGACCCTCTCAATAGATAAACCATCTGCAGAATTATCATCAAGAATTATCACCCTGCACTCTCTTGGCAGAGGTTCTATGAAATGTTCTCCATCTTTATTCATCACCAGACCATCACTCTTTTCTTCGGATTGAGAAGACATCATAATTGCAAGTTGAGGAGATTGTTCAGAAGAAGAAATGTTTGTAGCATCTAAATCAGGAGTGCTGTCTAACTGAGCCACAGCCCCACTTCTTCCAGTCAGTGCAAGTGTCTCTTTAGAAGATACCAAAAGATGTGAATCTGTTAGGTTTTTTGAAGACACACTAGTTTGTGAGATGAAGGAAAATCCAGCTTCCTCTAGAGATGAACTATTTAAAACTTCCTCGCACTTTGAGTCATCCATGAGTTCCTCTTCTTGAATGGTCAATTCCAGATCATCGTTCTTTCCTTCTGAATGTGAAGAGTTGAGGTTTCCGAAGATGCCAATTTGTACAGAAGAAGAAAAGTCCATAATGTCTGAATCTGGAGTGCTAAAGTGTTCTGCTTCACATCGCTCATTGATAGAATGTGTGCTGGACATGCAAGCTTGGGAGATGGATGGAAGTTCAGTTTCCTCTGGAGGTAATCGATGAACAAGTTCTGCATTCTCTAGATCATCTGAAGTTACCATGCTGAAGTCATTATCCAGTGGTACCATGTGCTGCTCTACATCCATGTTCATCTCCAGATTCCTGATGTCAGGAGAGCTTTTAGGAGAAGGAAAGATGATACTATGAGCTACGTGATTCCTTTTAGCAGTGAACGCTGAAGTGTTTTTTAACTCTGGTGCTGATGTACTTCTGTAGATAAGCCCAGGTGTTTCTTCAGGAATTGTGAGAAGTTGTGAATCTACCAAACAAGGGACAGGAACAGCCGCCTGAGTGGTGGAAGGAAGTCCAGCTTCTTCAAGGGATGAAACATCATCACAACCTGACTGCAGATTGCTGAGGTCAGGAGAGCTTTTAGGAGAAGAACATGTTCCATGATATGTGCTTAAATCAGAAGTTTGTTCTAACTGAGGTGCTGATTCACTTTTGTCAGTCAGTGCAGGTCTTTCTTCAGATGTAGCCTGAGAAATGGAAGGAAGTCCAGCTTCCTCTGACACAAGCTCAGGAAATGAAAGAAGACCTGAATCTTCTGCAATCTTTACACCCGAGTCACTGGCTAATAATGTCATGAGTTGCTTTTTGCCAGTGTTTATCTCGAGAACATCACGTGAACTTTCTGAATGAGAAGAGTCCAGTTTTTTGAGAGATTTAGCAGAAAAACCATCCACAACTCCTCTGGACTGCAGGATGGAAGGAAGTCTAGCCTTCTCAGATGGAGCTGCAGACAGATCTGCAGCTTCATCATACATCGAACCATCTAACATCTCTGCAGTGCATCTGTTTTCCACATGTACCACGAGTTCCTTAGAAGTTGTTAAAAGATCCGAGTCTTGTGGTGTGACGAACATGCAAGTGTCTGTGAAAGAAGGAAATCCAGCTTCTTTGAGAACTGCACATCCTGAGTCCAAATTCGTCACACTGCACTCGCTTCCCGACGGGAACATGAGGTCCTCTCTGGCCGTGCTCATCTGTGGAACATCAAAGACTCCATGATGACCTTCTGAGTCCTGCTTCCTGAAGCCAGAAGAAAAGTTCTCAAGATCTTCAGTACAATCTGAGGATGTGTTGCTATGCCATGAGCGTGTCTCAAAATACTCCTCCATCATGTCCTGAGCTTCTTCCTGCACTGGTTCACTCCGAACTTCTGCGCGCTCCTCCTGGAGAGAGTCCACATCTTCTGTAGCAGAGTTCCTGACAGCTGGAGTCTACAAGGAGAAAGAGAAGAGATTTAGTCCATCACTTCGAAACCTACAATTTTAAAAAGAAAGCCAGCACAGACTGAGTCGAGCATCCTAACATAACTCCAGCCTTTGTCTCCTTAGTTGTTGTCTTTGCTTGGTGTTGATGTGGTTCAGGCTGGTATTTTTATAAAGATGTGCATTAAGATACTGCAGTTTCCTGGAGCACTGAATGTTAAAAATGAGTGAAAAAATCATTGATAGTTTGATGAAACTACAAGCTGAATCATGCAATTATCCCACCCATTAACACACACACACACACACACACACACACACACACACACACACACACACACACACACAGGAACACACATACAAAGCTATGACATAGAGAACAAAAACAGCTGCATGAAATGCAGGTACAGGCACACACTTGTACCACACACACACACACACACACACACACAGAGGATGTGCACCCAGGCGGACGACAGCACCGGAATACCACGCCTGGCAACGTGCAGCTCTGAGCCACTCCTACACACGCCTGGAGCGTCGTTACACACCACGGTTCTACAGACAGGAGTCGGGTCCAACTGTCTGGTTGCCAGATCTGAACCACAGAGATCATCAAAATCACTAGATGGCCATATCCGATACTCCAGATCTGCCAATGAACACAGAGAAACTCCTCTCGCCCCTTTCCCCTCCAGCGCGTCCGATTCTCCCTCGTTTGCATTTTTATTGGAGGTTCATTTTATTTCCTGCTGCTTTAACAAAAAAACAGACATGCGTCATTTTCAAAGTGGAACAATAAATGTTGGGCTTTAATTTCAAAAACAAAAAAGTCACCAAGCAAATAGATGACATTAAGAGCATTTGTCTCTCACACACACACACACACACACACACACACACACACACAGTGTGATGAGATTTCACAGGACTGGGACTAAACAGCTGTGTG
>JAAGKR010011756.1:0-18418 GCA_011419295.1 Clarias macrocephalus
ACTGGAACCCCAGACACAAGCATCACCACAACTGGAACCCCAGACACAAGCATCACCACAACTGGAACCCCAGACACGAGCGTTGAAATACAATGTTTGTAACGCAACCACAGAAAAAGGTGACTGTAATATTGTTATATCTGTATTTATTAATGCTATAGAGTTAATATTTTTTTCTTCCAACAGCTGGTAACTGTTACAAGTAAATGGGGGACCATTTTTATAGGATAAAATGTTAACATTGATCACGTTTAAACTTAAAACTACATGGTACACAGTGACATTAACGTTGTGTAATACTGTCACAGATCTGCAAGATGCTTGGGCAGGAAAGGATACCCATATTACCCTTTCTAAAGTGGGACCATACAAACTGTATTATTGGGACATTGGACGAATAGGTCCTAAGATGGAACTGGAGAGTGAGGTATTATTGAAATATGTTTTAGTTCTCTGTAATTTGTGAATTGTTAGGAGCAATTGTTTATCAATCACATTTAACATTCCAAATGTTGCCCAAAATGCCATGTGTCGACTCATTTGAAATATTGCACCCATTTAAATCTGATGTATTGCACAAAATGTATCCTTTCATTTTTATTCACAGGTAATCAATGCATACCTTACAGTACTTGTGCGGGAGCACAATCAGGACTAACAGCACAGTGCAGCACTGATTGACTCCTTTGCCATGACAGCGACATGGGATCGCAAAATACCCCGAATCTGGGTACTTCATGCTACAGTATATGATTGAAAGCATACAATTTTTTTTTTAATGAAGGCAAAACTAATTATTTTTACTCATTTTTTTTAGATGGACCCAATGTCATATGATGTTGTTGTGGGTATAATAAATAAGAGCGGTCACTGGATTCTGAGCGTAAGAATGTCCTTTGTAAAGTAAACTTTACCTTGAACAAACTCTTCTATGTAGATTATAATTACTAGATGCTGTAAATACATTAATATGTAAAGTTCTGTAAAAAGTGAATCCATATTTATACAGAGCTTGTAAATCATGCCCATAAAGACACACAAGCTAATAATAAAAAATATGCAGACTAGATTTCTTATATATTTGTTAGTTGTTATTACATACAACAAAACCTTGGACAGCCTCCACAGTGAGTCACAGTGAGTGTTTTTGCTAAATTATTCTCTATTTTTAAGAAAAACGCTGCACCGAAATGATAGCAGTTTTTAACCTATTGTATTGTAGGAAGATAGCTTTACCCCAAACTCCTAAAAACACTTTAGACAGCTAACATGCTCTGTAATTTGTTTATGATTGCATTTATGATTGACAAGTTTATATTTAAATTTGACTAATATATATATATAGGTTCTGTATCCCCATGAGAAACGGTGCCTGCTATTGGATCCCCTGGGAGAATCTCAGGCTGAAAAGATGTCAGGAGACCACAAGGTAAATTTGTCCCTGCCTGGTATCTTACTGAAAAACAAAAGAACAAATATCCGTTGTATGCTTTAAATCACCTGACAGGATTTAAAGAAATGTTTCTCTTTGTATGCAAGGGCATTTATGCGAAAGTGTGGCCACAATATTTTAAGGTGGTCATGTAGCAGCCTGCCTCACTCTCTGCAGCAGGACTCTGTATCTTGTGGTGTCCTAGCATTAAAAGTTAGTACATGATCCTGTGCTAAGAGTGTTTTAAAGTGCTGATCAATGTTATTTGTTTAACTAAAAAAAATGTGTATAGTTGTGTTTTCAAGTTCTGGCAGTCTATAAAAGCAAAAACTATACACATTTTTTTCAGTTTGCAGAAAAGATTCTTCGGGGTGAAATTTTTCATTTCACCACGTCAGAGAATGAGGTGAAAAAAATGAGGCTCAATATAGCCACCATCCTCCTCCAGAATTCAGGTGTGTAGCTTTTTTTGGTAAACAGACCATTCCTTTTACTGACTGAATATATCTTTTAAAACTATTTTAAAAGATATATTCTTTCCACTGTTCATTTCACTGCATACATACATGAAGTGAAATGGACAGTTAGATGGACAATATATATTTTAAAGTTTGTTGAAATAATATATATGATGTATTTCTTTTTGTGTTTACCGAAGATCTCAGCAACTTGTGCTACTATTGTGGTAGTGGTGATGAAGACACACAATGGGTAACATTGAATTAAACATGACCTCTTTTGGGAGGTTGGAGGTGGGGGTAAGGTGGTATAGTTGGTTGTTACCATGGTTCCAGCCCTGGTTGTGTGACCCTTGTTGCATGTCATGTTCCTATCCTCCTATGCTAGTGCACCTCCGAGGTTGAGGGTTCTTTTTCCACTACAGGTCTGTGAGCATGGAGTTTGCATGTTCTTCCCATGCTTGGTGGATTTTCTCCTGTTACTCCGGTTTCCTCCCAATCCAAAGACATGAACATTAGGTTAATTGGCATCCCCAAATTGCCATGTGTGCATGCCCTGCAATGGATTGGAACAGTGGTAGACTGGCCATCTGAAGCACCGGGAGTTTTCCCGGTGGGCCACTGTCCATTGTGGGCCAGGCTAGTCAGTAGGCTGTCAGTACAGGCTGTATCGCCCTCCCTCCCTATTAATTAGTTTGGTCTATTCCGTGCGTGTCCTGAAACACACCCCCCTTTTACTTCCAATTTACAAAGGGAACTTTTACAAATTTACAGTGAATTTCTCTGAGCAAATTATTAATAATAGTTTCCATGGATGAAAAGAGGAAAATAGAAAAGGTGGATTTGAAAAATTATGCGAAAAGAAGAAAAAAACTTCTGTGAAATGCTGCAGATTAACAGATTATACTTTTTGCGGGAAGGAAAGTTCTGACAGCTCTAGCATTACGGTTAAGGATACCGAGGCTGGACCCAGCAGCCAGGACAGTGATAATGAACCAGCATTAGCACAGCATCATACTAGTTACTTATTTTAATTATTATGGTAGTTAATGTTAATTCAAAATAATGCTGAGAAACATTATTTTAACTAATATTGGCTACCATAATAAGACTAGCTAAAATATTGTTTCTATAGTTTTATATTTCGTTTATCTTAATGTTCTTTTCTTTGTTTTACAAATATCACCCAATATATGTTCAGTGATACTTCAAATAAAATGTTTTTAATAGCATTTATTTCTGTATTGCGTTATAGTTTTATACTAGTGTTGTAAATAAAAATAAAATCTTCAGGCAATGAAATCCAAACATAAATGGCAAAACACCCATTTTATACCAAGATGTAAACATCGACCCAAGGCCAAGAAATGGAAAAACAATGGTAGAAAAATACAATCAAGGTTAAAAACATCATGTGAGAACTAAATAAACAAGGACACTTATAAAGATCACGCTGACATAAATCCATTCTTAATGATTGTACCATATTCATATAAAAGATTAAGGAAAATTAGAAATAAATCCCTCAATTCCCCCCTGTGAATGCCCTAAAAGCATTCATAACAGCAAGCTTAACCTTTTGAAACATGTCTTACAATCTGTAATCACTGGCCAGCCGATTACCCATTTACATATTCTATAGTGGAATAGGACTTACACTTCTAATCCGCGTACCGAGCATAAAATAAGGAAATGGTCCAAATCAAATGTAGGCATTAGGCCTGGAAGTCAACATTACTGTAGTTCCTGCTATTTGGGTGTGTCTTATACTTTTGGAAACACACAAAAAACAGCAACGAATAGCCACATAAGCTAACGAAGAAGAACGAAAAGAAAAACCATGAAACCTAATAGAATTTCACGGCCATATATCCACCAGGAACCTAGCCAGGCCCCTAGACCATCACTGTTAACTTGATCAATATGTATGACACGATCACGTAACTCCTCTAAGTCTTTAATATACTGAGTTAGGTTTAAGGTAGGATCAAGAATGTCCGTACAACATTCAGGGCCTACAACTGCACAGGTACCCCCCTGTTGTGCTAAGATGTAATCTAAGGCAACTCGATTTTGCAAAATCATCATGCGATGTGATTGTAGTGTAGTAGATATCACACCTAGGGCTTGGGCAGTGTCATTAGCCAATTTCTCAACTTCATGAGATAAGATACGGATCTGATCCAAACTAACCATAATACCATAATTAGGAATAAGAGCACCGAGTGATCTACTCCAGAAAGTCTGACTACATGTGAAATATTCAACACATAGACGAGGGTCATTAGCTGCGAATGATATAACCTTAAAAGGACTATTTCTTCTTATAAGAGCGTGTGTGAAGTTGATAACTCACTGGGCACTTCTGTTCATTACCACTAAATGTAAATATAGCATCAACTTCAGAATAGAAAGCAAATGTCCGACAGCAGCTTTTCTGTCACAATAATAGGAATTTCAGATTGGTCGATTGTGTCGGCAAAGGACTGATATCCCTGCTTAGTTGGTAAGAGTGTTAGGGTACCATTGTCATGAAGGTTAGCATTTGGGGGCACCTTTTGAACTTCCCTCTCTATGGCAGTGTGCACTTTTCCGTTCTTATACCAAATGCATTCGGCTTCCTCGCAATTTACTGGTCCACAAGAACTAGGAACATCTAAATTAATTTCTGAGCGATCTGTAGGTAGCCGGTATATTAAAATAACATGCGGCGGAGTAGAATTAGGTTTACTTGTAATTTGGTCCTTAGGATTCGGATGTCGAGGTCTCATGGCCGGGAGAAGATAGATTAAGGAATATCGGCCATTGAATCTCGCAGGTAATTCGTTATATGCAGTACTTCCACACAACCAGTAAGTACCAGAAGGAGCTGGAATATGACAGAATGTATTAATTGAAAGCCAATTAACCCACGGACCAGGTTCAGAAACACAATCGAGTATAGAATGAGCTGTAAATTTAGTTTGAACTCGGGAAATGTGTGAGACATCTTTTAGATGTAATTTGTTGAGTTCGATGATAAAATTGCACAATGCCTCAGAGATTTCACCCATAAAGGGAGAGTCCCTCACATGATTTTCAACACACCATGGGAATGTAGTCAAGGTAATGACGTCAGTTACACTATGAGAAGGAAGATACGTCTGATTACAGACTTCCACCCGTGGAGAGCAACATTGAGTAGTTATGTTAAATGCTGATACATTAATATGCAGTAAAGCACAAGTGTCACAGACTGAAATGGCATGTCCTGACCACGCAGTGCCAGCAGACACACTCACTGGATGAGGAATGCAGACTTCACAGCCTGGATACTGTGTGTTCTGAGTTAATGTAAACAAAGCATGAAAAGTGTTTCTCTTATCAAAATCAGCACCTGACACATTTACCAGACAGTGTAATATCATCAGAAAAGCGAATCTGTGTGAAAGTGTCCCAGATGTCAATTTCCCTATTGTACAATTTGAGGATTTCCCACCTTGTATTAATATTACCAACAGCTACGCTCCCTACATTGAAATCAATACTATTAGCATACCACGGATAACTGATGTATGTCAAATTTTGTTGATACTTATTAAAGAACACTTTGACCTTGATTTTAGGATACAACTGATATGTTCTTACTTTTTGACACTGTAATACAGGACATGAATTAACAGTTATGGCATATGCTGAACAAGCATATGGCTCTTTTTCCCCTCTCTCTCTCTCTCTCTCTCTCTGTGTACTGTCCTCAACAAAGCTTTGGTGTTCGTATCGACAGTCAGATAAACTCCCCTCCCTCACATAAACTGAAGACAAGAAGTTTGATTGTCCACAGGTTTAATGATCTTGGGTATGGAGTGAAACTACAAATAAATAAATAAACACATTAAATAATAATGTCCAGAAACTAACAAAATTACAATCATAACATTCTATGATACTAGGAATCAACATCCTTTCTATATGCAAATATACAGCTCAGCTACATGACACCAACACACAACATGGCCAACTTAAGGAAAATTGCCTATTAATTAACTTTAACCACAATAGTTCACATTTATGCACAAATATAACAAACATTATTGTAAATGAAGAAAAACTTACAAGCGATGCTGTTGCAAGGTTAAAGATTACAGAGATTCACAGAGATTAAGAGAGCGATAGTTATCGCTGCCCGCATGTAGCACTTTCTCTTTTTTCTGAATCACATGAACACCTGAAATTGCAGTTTAAAATAACGCTAAACTTGCCACTAGATGGGGCTGTAAACCATTAATAAATTGTACTCAATAAACAATTAAAATCCTTATCAAATTACACACTAAACATGAAATCTGTTCAAATTAAACTTGTTCCATCACACTCCCCGTCTGGCGTGGATAACATGCCATTACCCACAGGTACTTTGACCTGACCTAGTCAAGTTTCTCTGGAGAGAGGAGAAGGATTGTTTCAGTGATAGGCCGTATGAAAAACTTAGGACCATCCTTTTTAAAGACCTTGACTTCTACCATTCGGACCTTGTCGTACTTGCTTGGGAAGACTTGAGTGACAATTCCCATTGGCCATTCATTCCTTTTTTGTTGTTCATCCTTCAAAAGCACAACACTTCCTGGTTCAAGGTTAGGCTTACTTGAGGTCCACTTTCTTTTTGGTTGCAGAAGGGAAAGATACTGCTTTTTCCATTTATCCCAGAAGATTTGTGCCAAGTGTTGTACCCGGCGCCACTGTCGGTTATGAAGACTATTAACCCAATCACCAGATGGGACAGGAGCAATTGTGACCTTTTGGGTTAAGAGTTCATTGGGCGTTAGTATGAATGGATCATTTGGGTCAGATGACACTGGGACTAGAGGTCTGGAATTAATTATAGCAGCAACTTCTGCCATTAAGGTAGAGAGCATCTCATGTGTCAGTGGTGAAGGCCCGAGCTGCCGAAAGATTGCATCCAGTATCCTTCTAGAAAGACCAATCATTCTCTCCCAGGACCCACCCATGTGAGATGCATGAGGCGGGTTAAACTGCCAGACACAGCCCTGTTCCAAAAGGAACTTGTTTACAGAGGTATTGTCAATGTTGGAAGAATTGTTGAGCTCCCTGCAAGCACTGACAAAATTTGTTCCCCTATCTGAGTGAATGGGCTTCACAGGCCCTCGAATAGCAAGAAAACTCCACAACGCATTAATGAAACTAGATGTATCTAAAGACTCAATAAGTTCAATGTGTACAGCTCTCACACTCAGACAGGTGAACATTATTGCCCACCTTTTGTTTTGTGCATGACCACCTCTGGTTCTTCATGCCATCACAGTCCATGGGCCGAAGACATCTAGTCCTACATTCGTAAAGGGAGGGTCAGTAAATACGCGATCAGCTGGAAGATCAGCCATTTTTTGAATCTGTGGTGTTCTTCTGAGTTTTCGGCATGTAACACATCCATGAATGACACTGCAAACTCGCCTCTTGCCGCCCACTATCCAATACCCAGCAGCACGCACAGCACCCTGTGTGTAATGTCGTCCCTGGTGTTGCACTTTCTCATGGTAATGTTTAACTAAAAGTGTCGCAATATTATTTTTACCAGGGATTACAAGGGGTTTTTGCATGTCAAACTCAACCGGTGCTTCTGTTAATCGCCCTCCTACTCTTAGCAAGCCATCCGTGTCAATGAAAGGGTCTAAGCCCTTGAGAGGGCTTTTCCTGGAAAGCTCATTCCCTGTTTCCAAGCTCTTATACTCTTGGGAATATTCCTCTTGTTGTATTGTTTTGATGATAACTTTTTCAGCACATAAGAATTCTTCCACTGTTGGAGCGTTAGAGCAGTAATGCCAACCCTTACAAACTGATGTTTGTGTAGTAGAATCTTTACAGAACTGTCGAGATATGTGAAACAATCGTGCAATGGCACGTGTGCTGGACTTCCAAGTGGAGAACTTAGAGAAGCGTTGTGCTCCAAGACTTTTACTTATCAGTGTAGTATTCAATGTGGAGACCTCAGGACGTACCTCTGCATCTGAAGAAGGACTCACAAGCTCATATGTGTTCTCTTTGTGTTGTTCAATGTTGGGGTTGTTCAACAGAAACTTTGGTCCACAAAGCCAACTGGTGTCTTGGAGATGAGCATCCGTGACTGACCTTGTTGCAATATCTGCTGGGTTCTCAGCTGTGTGCACATACTTCCACTGATTTGGATGAGAAGACTTGCGAATCCGGAGGACTAGATTGCTGACATATACGTAGAAGCGTCGTGTCTCATTATGTATATAGCCTAGCACTACCTTGCTATCAGTAAAGTAAGTAGTGCCATCCAAGCACATGTCCAATTCTGAAGTAATGAACTCCGCTAATTCTACTGCCAAAACTGCAGCACACAACTCTAGACGGGGGACTGTTTGCTCTGGGCTGAGTTTTGCCTTACCCATGATGAAACCAACATGACTGATTCCACATGAATCTGTCAATCTAAGGTAGGCAACTGCCGCTATTGCTTTTGTCGACGCATCAGAAAAGAGAATCAGCTCCCTTTTTGTAGCTGTTAAAGGTGATATATTTGTGTAGCATCTCGGAATGTGGAGATTACTTAAAGCCTTAACGCCACACGTCCCACTTTTCCTCCATTATTTTGGGAAGAGGGGCATCCCAATCGTCATTCTGGTTATTAAGCTCTCTTACGATCAATTTGCCCTGGATCGTAACTGGGGCAACAAAGCCAAGGGGATCAAAGATGCTGTTGACAGTGGATAAAACACCACGACGAGTAAAGGGTTTTGGTTCAGTATCTATTTCGAAAGAAAAGGTGTCCGATTTCAGACTCCAATTCACTCCAAGACTACGCTGCATAGGAAGCATGTCAGAGCCAAGATTCAAATCTTTAAGATCACTGGCATGATCTTGAGATGGGAATGCCTTTAGAACTTCTTTGCTGTTTGAAGCTATTTTGTGAAGCCGTAAGTTGGAACTAGCGAGTGTCCTCTGCGCATTTTTAAGCAGATCTACTGCTTCCTTTGCTGTAGAAAGAGACTTCAATCCATCGTCGACATAAAAGTCACGGTTCACAAAATTTTTGACATCAGGATCCCCATTTGGCAACAGCAGGGGAGGGACTGTTGCCAAATACATGAACTCGCATGCGATACTCAATAATGTCTTCAGATGGATCATTATTGCGGAACCACAGAAACCTTAGGAAATTGCGGTCCTTCTCTTTTACTAAGAAACAGTAGAACATTTGTTCAATGTCAGCTATTATGGCCACTGCTTCTTTGCGAAATCGCATAAGCACCCCTAAAAGGGTGTTGTTCATGTCTGGGCCTGACAAAAGAACATCATTCAGTGAGACATCTTCATGGCAAGCGCTGGAATCAAAAACTACTCTTATCTTTCTGGGTTTTTTTGGGTGATACACCCCAAAGAGGGGCAAATACCAGCACTCTTCTCCTTCCTTCAGCGTGGGAGCTTCTTCAGCATGATTGTTACAAAAGACTTGGCCCATAAACGTGAAAAAGTGCTGTTTCATCTCTAGGTTTCGCTCTAGACTACGTTTCAAGATCACCAGCCTTTTCATGGCTTGACATCTGTTGTTAGGAAGTCTGCTCCTTGGAGTTTTGAAAGGCAACAGAGCTACCCAGCTGTTGCTTTCATCCTTCTCCAGCTCTTGTTCCATGATCTGAAGGAACGACAAGTCATTAATAGGTGGAGCAACTTTGTTATCCTGACATGTAACCCTAAACACTTCTTGGCCAAACTGACCCTCTTTGTGATTATGGGCAAGTTGTCCCATAGAACACATTCCATTGTACTTCTTCTGACCATTACTGCTTTTCTCCTTTTTACATGAAAAACATTTGGACAGGAATCAAAGATGGACGGGCGTTGCTCTTTTGTATTAGTAAAGAATGTGCTCACCAATGTAGACTTGTGGAGACCATTCAGACAAACTTTGCCAACTATTACCCATCCCAGGTCAAGCTTTTGTGCATAAGGAGCGTCGTGAGGACCATTTACCTGACTGCGTACCTTATGTACTCTAATAATGTCACGACCCAGAAGAATCATGATGGGAATATCTGGCTCTAACTCTGGTATGAATGAAGCTATAGGTTTCAGATGTGAGTGATAGAGAGCAGCCTTAGGTGTGGGAATTTCTCCCCTATTGTCAGGAATGTTGTTGCACTCTAACAAACTTGGTAGGGAGAGGACTACCTTTCCATCTACGGACTCAATTTGGTACCCAGACGCTTTGCGACCCATGGTTTCCGTCTCTCCAGAGCAAGTTCTCAGGGTATATGGAGAAGCTGGGGCATTTTCTTTAAAGGCATCAAAGAACTCAGAGCGAGCCAATGACCTATTGCTCTGCTCATCAAGGATCACATAGACTTTTATTGCTTTCTCAGGTTGACCTTTAGGATAGACTTTTGCCAAACTGATTTTTGAACATGACTTATTACTAAGGTCACCTCTGCAAACCTCAGTGCAGTGAGCTTCCACTTCTGTTGGTCGTGTGGAAACCTCCTCCCCGCCATGCTGTGGTAAGGAAGCAGCTTCTTGAGATTTTGCAAGTGGACCTGGATGTAGCGCAGATATATGTTTCTCACTTTCACACTCAAAACACTTAGTCACAAATTTACAGTTCTTAGCTATGTGTGTCGTGGCTAAGCAACACTTGAAACACTTTTCTTTCAAAAATGCTAAACGTTCATCCAAAGGCTGGGTTATTTAAATCCTCTGAATCCTGTGTTTTTTCCTCACGTTAAGTTTTTTTTTTTTTTTTTACTAGATAGACAACGTTTCAGGATCCAACATGTGACCACTGTAAAGGGTGACCATCTTTCCCTTCCTAACTTGGGTCCTGTCCACTGAGAGAAGTAGGGAGCGCTAACCGCATATTGGGGAAAAGGGAATCTTCACTTCAAGTTTAACCCCCGCGGTCTAAACGCCATCGGATCCTCTTCTCCCAGAGCCACCCAAACTGACCCTATTTAGGAGGTAACACCACTTTACAGTGTGAAGCATGAGTCCAGGTCTTACGTCCCTGACATAAAACTGCTGAATCGGTTACCAAAAGAACTTGGAAAGGTCCTTTCCATTTCGCCTCCAGTGGACCAGCAGTGTGATTTTTGATCATCACCCACTGTCCTGGTACAATTGCATGACCTCCCTTTTTAGGTGAGGTCCATGCCTCCAAAACACGCTGTTGAGCAGCACTGACTGCATCAGTGAGCTCTTCACAATACTTCAACAGCGCATCAGAGGTCAGATGAACATCTGCCTGTCTCAAATCAAGTGAGCCTGGCAATGCCATGGGTCGACCAGTTATGATCTCATATGGGCTGAGACAAATCCCCCTTGTAGGAGATGACCGAATGCTGCACAAAACAGCTGGCAATGCATCTACCCATGACACTCCACTCTGATGGAGCTTGGACAATCGTAGTTTTAGTGTCTGGTTTTGACGTTCAACCTGCCCAGAAGCCTGGGGCCTATAAGGGCAGTGAAGCTTCCACTGAACATTCAACAACTTCATGACTTCCTGCACAACCTGTCCAGTGAAATGAGTTCCACGATCCGAATGAATGCATTCGGCAATTCCCCAGCGAGGGAAGAAGTCCTTGACGAGTGATTTTGCAGTGTGCAAAGCGGTGCCTGTTTTAGTTGGGTAGGCTTCAACCCAGCGAGAAAATTGGTCAACCACCACCAACACATCCCGTTTACCTTGACACGGAGGAAGGGTGATGTAGTCGACCTGCAAGTGTATGAATGGACCTGCTGGCGCTGGGGTGTGGGCTGCAGGAGTTGGTACTCCAGCTGCACTGTTGTTAGCCTGACACAGAACACAGCACTTTACAACATCAGATGCATGTGCGCGGAACTTTGAGTTCCACCACGTAGAAGAAAATCTGTGAACCATTGTCTGAACACCCACATGTCCTAAACTGTGAATTTGTTGGGCCAAGTATGGCAGCAAGGACTCAGGGGCAACATATTTACCTCCCTTTGTCCAAGCACCAGCAGAGTCTAGGCTTGCCCCCTTATCAACCCAGGACCACACTTCTAGTGCAGGAGCATGAGCATACATGTCCATCAGGGAAGATCGAAGTTGTTGTGACTCAATCTTCACATCAGCAGAGGTCGAGGTTTTGAAGGCTGAAATTGTGATAGCAGGCAGCCTGCATGCAGCTTTGGCCGCAGCATCAGCCAGGGCATTTCCTCTGCCTTCATCAGTGTTTTGTGGACAGTGTGCTTTGACCTTGACTACTGCTAGACTTTTTGGAAGCTCACAGGCAGACAAGAGGTCAGACACATATGCAGCGTTTTTGATTGGCGTTCCTGAAGCTGTTAGGAAGGCACGTCGACGCCAAATACTCGCATAGTCACGTATTGTGCCGTGGCAATAACGGCTGTCGGTGTAGATTGTGGCTGAACATCCTGTGGCCAGAACACATGCGTTAGTCAGGGCAACAAGCTCCGCAATTTGGGCAGAGAGATGATCAGAAAAACGACCCTGAGCTATAACAGCATGTAATGAGCACACAGCCCATCCACAGTCTGCATCCGTTCAGCACCTGGGCTGAACCATCAGTGAACAAAACCATGTCTGGGTTTTCCAGAGGAATTTCAGACACCTTTGAAGGTGGTGAGTGTGAAAGCATCACACAATCATGATCACCCCATGCGCCCTCATCTAAGGGATCAGACATTGCAGCCATCATTAACGAGGAGGGGTTGGTGATCTTTGCCCTTTCAGGGTGATGTTAGGAGCTGTGAGAGCATTGAGCCAGTTGCTCCATCTTTGAGCAGTTACTGTGATCACACGAGCTGAGGACAACAAAGAGAGAACAGCATGAGGACAATGTACAGTGAGATGTTGCGTCAACCATATCGGAGCACAGGCAGTAACAGCTAAAAATGTAGCTTGAACAGCGCGAAGGCATGGACCAAAACCGCTAGCATTCATGTCCAACTTAGCTGAATAATACTGAACTGGGCGCAGTTGGCCACCATGATCCTGCATCAAACACGCAGTCATGAACCCTGCATCATGTGCACATTGGGTGAAATGGCAGTCAAGTTTCATACAAAAGGAATGAGGCAGAGGAGCAGAGGTCAAACCAGTTCACATGACTGAAACGCCTGTTTCATAGAGACTGAATAAATCTGCCGTGCTCACTTCAGGCAAAGACTCCATCCATCAAGTCAGTCTTAGAAACTCCAGAGAGTCGGAGCACATTTCTCTGTTCATGAGCTGACATTCACTTGCAGCAACCCTTGGAATAGTCCAGCCTTATGACAATAGTGGCAGACATACGTGGAACAATACGTACTACAGCAACCCGATCAAGCAGCATGGATCTCTGTCCTGCTGTTACTGATTGTCCTAGAAATTGAACAGAAGTGGTGGCTAGTTGAGCTTTGGCAATGTTAGCTTTATGACCATGTGCACTGAGGGGAGCCATATTAATGACTGAAAACACCGTATGTGAAATAGGGATTCCATCAAAAACGGTACTAGGGTCAGCTACTCAAGGTGGGATGCGATCAATACATGTATTGGCGACACGATAATCAACTGTCAGACGCCAAAGAGTTTTGGGTGCATTTCCTGTTACATCTCTCTGGGGCTCACCTTTCCTGACAGGCCACAAGGGAGAGGAAGAGGAGCTATATGCTTTAATCAGAATGCCTCGGCTGACCAAATCAGCAATTACAGGCCGAATCCCCTCAATAGCTTCCTGTGAAAGGGGGTACTGTTTGGTCATAGGTGGAGGCTTCCTAGTGAGCCGCACTGGTTCAATGTCCAATAGGCCACAATCCTTCTTATCTTTAGCCCAAATAGGGTGATTAGCAATCATGGGATCCATCACTTGAGATGTAAAAACAGAGAGTTTAGGTTCAGCTGCTTCAAAATCCAATTGCATGTGTAAACGTGAGATAACATCAATGCCCAAAATAGGTGAAGTATTAATTCCTGCTACCATTAGAGAGACATCAAGTGACCTAGGACCAAAACATAAGCAAACAGGCTCTGTTTTGTAAGTATGACAACTTTCCCCAGTCACACCAGCAATGATAGTGTTAGATTTGGTTAAATGAAAGCCAAGCTTAATAGCCATCTCTAATGGAATTATAGAAGCTTGTGCACCTGTGTCAATTAAAAAGCTACATTTCACACCATTAACAGTAATCACAACATACAGTCTGTTATCCTGCTCATAAGTAAAATAAGTAAAAGGGTGCAAATAGGCTCTCACAGCTTTCATCTCTAAAAAGAATGAGGCGGAGGGGGAGGAGACAGATCAATTGATGTTACCAGGGAACCCCGTTGCAAGAGCTGAATGATCTGCCCTGCCACGTCAGGCGAAAGAGCTCCACCCCTCAAGTCAGGCTGAGAAACTGCAGAGTCAAGAGCACATTTCTGCTTTTTCATGTCTGCCTTTCGCTTCCGGCAAGCCTTGTACCAATGTCCAGGCTTATGACAATAGCGGCAGACATCACGTGGAACAGATTGAGCGTTTTCCACGTCAACAGCAGCTTGCATCAAAGCAGACACATGTGTTTTCACATTAGAATCTCTGTCATATGCTGAAAGACTGTCAGATAGATCATTAAGTGTGGACTTCCGCCATTTAGGTTTCAGAAGCGGCAACATCTTGCGTAACTCAGCAAGTAAGCCATCAGCCCACTGCGCAACGGGAATTTGGCTGGCCATCACCTCGTCTGTGGAGCTCAAATCATTCTCACCATACAACATAAACACCTGGGCATAGCGCTGAGTGTATTGAAAGACAGACTCATTTTTTGCCTGCTGACAATCCACAACTTTATGCCAGCATTTATTACAGTCCACAAAATCCCGAATAATCATAAGAAGGTCATCAGAACACTTTTGCACAGCTTTTGCAGAAGTAAGCTTCTGCCTGTCCTCACAAGACTGATAATAAGCTCTTAACTTATCTACTTCTGAGGGCAGAAAAATCTGGGAACATATGGCAATCACATCCAGAGGGTGGAAATTATACAACTGAATTTTACGCTGCATCTGCGTTAAGAAAGAGCCCATGCCCATCTCTCTCGGATGGTTAAAGTCTTTTGCCATACGATCGACTTCAGCAGGACTCAACAGCTTGTATGTGATTGTTACTTTTGAGTCTTCATCTTTTTTAGAGCGAGACTCTCTCACAGCCATCGGAGCCACGAGTGCTGGATCTAAGCCAGGGTCTGAATCCTCAAACTCTGACTGCTCTCTTAATTGTATATCATAGCAAAGATGAGGAAGAGATTTAGACAGAGATAGCTTCCCTGCTTGTTTTTCCAAAACCTCGATTTTGTTTTGGAGAGAATTAATAGAGCGCTGAGACTGCTCACATGTTTTTTGAGCAGCGAGAGCGGCCCGCTTATGATTAGCGCATTCCTGTGCAAGTTTACTGATCTTTTCATCACTCTCACACTTCTCACAATCCCTCTCTGCAGCGAGTGATTGTATTAGAAGAACATGCCACTGCCTAAATACTTGAACTGCAGCTTCAAGGTCTTTATGCTGCACACACTTTTCCAAAGCAGAAAAACATTGCTCTCTAGTTCATTTATCCTCATCTTTAACCCCAAGAAATTTGCATAGCTTCAACTTTTTCTTGGTACACAATTTGTCCAACATCTGCCCCAATTCGTTCTCAAAACAGGAATCATCAGCATAGGGCAGGGATTAACAAACTAGTGAGGACCGCCGTCAATCACACTTAGGATCCTGAAAACACCTTGCCATATTGTCAAACAATATTAAGGCTAACTCATTCAGTACTAAGAAAACTACACGTTAGACTTTTACTTTTACTGATTCCTCCACAATCATCTAGCAGCAAGGATTTTTTTACAGGATGGAACTCACCCGTGCTGTCATGCACAGGACCTCCAGGGACTAGAGTCAGAACTCAGGCAGATGATGATGTTGTCGCCTGGATCAGTCATCACGTCACAGTCGTTAGACAGAGACCATCACTGTTCCACCGGAGTCGCCAGGATTGTTGTAAATAAAAATAAAATCTTCTGGAAATGACCAGCGCATTAGATGACCAAGGAATCAGGAGACTCAGAGCCAGGGTTCAGCTGGAGAAAATTTATTTTGCTTGCAAGCGTCAATCAGTCAGCCTGGGCAATGAAATCCAAACATAAATGGCAAAACACCCATTTTATACTAAGATGTAAACATTGACCCAAGGCCAAGAAATGGAAAAACAATGGTAGAAAAATACAATCAAGGTTAAAAACATCATGTGAGAACTAAGTAAACAGGAGCACTTACTAAGTAAACAAGGACACTTATAAAGATCACGCTGACATAAATCCATTCTTAATGATTGTACCATATTCATATAAAAGATTAAGGAAAATTTGAAATAAATCCCTCATAAGCAATACACACACGCACATCTTCAAGCCCCAGTAATGACATATTACTTCACTTGTCCATTTTACTGTTATGACTTATATAATAATACATACTGTGAATCGTTTTCACACAGTATTCATACACATTATAAAAATACATATTCATTCGATTTCAATTGTGTTGTACTTGTATAGCAATTTTAACAATGGCCATTGTCACCAGGCAGCTATCCAACAATAAAAATCAATAGTTCATGAACTAAAAGGAGCCACAGTGTTTTCCAAACTAAGTCTTAGGGCTGGGTACCACAAGCTAGATGCATTACCACTTTCACCACTCACCTTGGATTAAAGTGCTACAAATGACCAAGGTTTGTATTATTTTTAGCTGCAGTAATGTTTCAAAATCCAATATGCCAAACTACAAGTTCTTTCTGATGTAAAAGTTTCAGTGATGACATTAACAGTCTATGGTACCTCCAAGACTGTATACATGACATGATAACAATCACTGCACACTATTCAAGAAGCTTAAAGACAGTGGTCTCTCACTCAATCATGAAATATTTGAGCTCAACTGGCCCAGGCTTGTTTTTGGCTTCAACTTTTTCATCACAGTGTGTCTCAGCTGATCCCGAGACAGTATTGCAAGTAGCAGAACCCCAAACTCCCAGTGATTTCAAGAGTTTACTAGGTATGGCTAATTACTGCTCCCTGTTCATCAAAGTCTTTTCTGCTGTTTCAGAAACATTACGTCAGCTCACAAGGAAAGACACACCTTGGGTCTAGGGAACAGAAGAGGAAACAACAATGCAGAAGCTGAAAGATCCCTGGCATAACATCAGTGAAACGGAGGGGTTCTTTGATATATCACTTTAAGTGTGGAACACAGTAGGACAGTAGAACTGAGTGAGATGGTTTCTTAATTGAAGAGAAGCACTCAATGGTGTTGAACAAGATCTTATTTACTGAAGACTTATACATTTACATTTAGGCATTTTGCAGACGCTCTTATCCAGAGCGGCTTACAAAGTGCTTTAAAGTTTACATCACTGGATAGATACTTATCTGAGTCATGGACAGAGGCAGGCCAGCCAGAAATGAGTTGTAGTAGTCCAGTCTTGAAATAACAAGGGACTGAACAAGCACCTGAGTAACCTGTGAAGAAAGAAATGGGCGGATTCTTCTGATATTGTAAAGAAGAAATCTACAAGAGCGAGTAAGGTTAGCGATGTGTGGGGAAAATGACAGATGATTGTCCACGGTTACCCCAAGATTGCGGGCAGTGGCTGAAGGAGTGATTTGATTGTTGTCCAGGGATATCACAAGATCTTGACCTGGGGATGAGTCACCAGGGATGAACAACAGTTCGGTTTTACTCAGATTGAGTTTCAGCTGATGAACTGCCATCCAGGATGAGATGTCTGCCAGACATGCTGAGATCCGGGTGGAAAGCTGAGTGTCAGAGGGAGGAAAGGAGAGAATAATTTGAGTGTCATCTGCATAACAATGGTATGAAAATCCATGCGATGATATGACCTTACCAAGAGAATGGGTATAGAGGGAGAACGGAAGAGGACCAAGTACTGAGCCCTGCGGGATACCAGTAGAGAGTCTACATGGAGCAGATGTAGATCCACTCCATGTCACCTCATACGACCTATCTTCTAGGTAAGAAGCAAAACATTGCCATGCTGTTCCACAAATTCCAAGGCTTGTAAGAATAGATAATAGAATCTTGTGGTTCACTGTGTCAAATGCAGCTGACAGGTCCAGGAGGATCAGGACAGATGACAGTTTAGCAGATCTAGCAGCATGGAGCTTCTCAGTGACTGACAGAAGGGCAGTCTCTGTGGAATGTGCCACTTTGAATCCAGATTGGTTGGGATCATTAAGGTTGTTCTGTGAGAGATAAAGAGACATTTGGTTATAAACAGTCCTTTCAAGAATTTTGGAAATAAAAGAGAGAAGTGATACCGGACGATAGTTGTTAACTTCTGATGGGTCCAGGCAGGGTTTCTTGAGGATGGGAATAACCCTTGCCTTCTTAAAAGCAGCAGGAACATGACCAGATGATATGGAATGGTTGATGATGGTTGTGGTGAAGGGAAGGAGGTCTCGTGAGATGGCCTGGAGCATTGTGGAAGGGATTGGG
>JAAGKR010011757.1:0-17606 GCA_011419295.1 Clarias macrocephalus
TATTCCATATTAGCTGTTTATGAGGAGAAAAATTATGCTTATATATAAGAGTCCAAAATAATAGCGCCTGTCTATGAAAATTAGATAACTGAATGGGAAGTTTGTTAACCTCAAAGTCACATTTCAAAAGAAACTCAATGCCACCAACTCTTTCAAAAATGAGATTTGAAATTATATACCAAATTTTATCTTTATATTTAATATAATGTTTAATCCAGTTTAACTTGAAAATAATATTAGAAATGTCAAAATCAATCACATTTAAACCTCCTTGATCATATGAATTACATAAATTATTCTTATTTAAATAGTGAGGTTTGTTTTTCCAAATGAAATTAAATAAAGTTGAATCAATTTTTTTAGAGAAAGATTTTGGTACATCTAAAACCTTAGCAGAATAAACTAAACGAGTCCTTCGGTTTTGGATAACAGAACCTTAACTTTGAGTGATAAATCTCTCATAAGCCACATATCAAATTTCTTTTTAATTTTTATTGCAAGGGCTTGGAATATCATTGTCTTTCAGAGGGAAAAGGGCACATTTTTTGATATTTAAAACTAAACCCGACACATCAGAAAATATTTTAAGGGACTCTATAGTTTTCTTAACTTGTGTTACATTTTTCAAAAAAATAGCTGCATCATCAGCAAGCTGACAACATTTAATTTCCCTGTCTCTGATTCTAATGCCTTGAAAAGTGTCGTTATATAGATGTAATGCCATCGTTTGCATAACTAGAAGAAACAAGAGTGGAGCTGCTGGATCTCCCTGTTTTATTCCCCGGGAGATACTAAATCTACAAGTTGTTCCCCATGGAAGTTTAACTGAACTATTACAGTCACTATATAAAGTTTGTATTGCCCTTTTAAAGTATTGACCAAAATCTAATAAATCAAATAAAAATGTATGTTTTACAGTATCAAAGGCTTTATATATATCTATAAATAAAATGTAACTATCAGCTATGTGATCTTTGTAATCTATTAAATCTAAAATTAATCTAATATTATTACTAATGTGTCGTCCTTGCATAAAGCCTGACTGACTGTCATCTATAATTGTGTCTAAACATAACTTTATTCTTTGTGCAAAGATTTGAGACAATAATTTTACATCATTATTCATTAAAGTTACACTGTAGGTCTCCAATTGACAAGAAGCAAGCAGTCTTTATTGGGTTTTGGTATCAATGTAATTAGGCCTTGACACATAGATGGGGGAGCCTACAAGCTTCTGTAGCTTCCTTAAAAACCAATAGTAAAAATTCAGAAACATAATCTTGGAATATGTTATAAAATCACCTGTTAAGCCATCATTCCCGGGGGATTTATTATCTTTTAACTTACTAATGTTCTTTTTTTAATTCTTCTAAAGTTATATCTTGATCACAAAGTTCGTTCTGTGTTTCTTCAATACTCTGGGACTATTTTTAATATGAGAAAGAAAAGGAAAAGAATTTGAACCGTTATATTCAGAGTATAGTTTTTTGTAAAATTCTTCTACAAAGTTTGGAATATTTTATCCTTCTTGGCTTTTTAAAAATTTTCATTTACGACATTTATTACATTTTGTTTAAAAATGTATCGCTCAAAAGTGCACTGTTTAATTTCCAATAATTTGGTTTATATTTAGTTGATTGATTCTTTATACATACTGTTAAAGTGATCATATTGTGATCTGAGAAAACCGAGGGTTCTATACTAGTTTCTTCCACATTATCCAATAAATCAGATGAAATAAGCCAAAAGTCAATCCTAGATCTCCTAGATAAGTCTTTGTTATTCCAAGTGAACTGGCATCGAAGTGGATTTTTAAGTCTCCACACATCACAACAGTCTAAGTTCAAACTAAGATTATTGAATTACTCCATAGGTGCCTCTTAAGGGTCTTTGAGGGTGACAGTCTTTAATTGGGTCATTTATACAATTCCAATCACCCCCAAATATTAATTTAGCATTGGTGAAAGAATTCAATAAAGCATTGATTTTTTTTCTTCAATTTCTGCAAAAAGAAGAATGTTTCTGTAGCTATTATTATGGCCATATACATTACCAAAAATAATAATATTCTCCATATATTCAACAACTAATATTATCCATCAGGCTGTCCTTTCGGGGAGAAAAGCGGTCCTCCTGGTGACGTCATAGACTAATCTGCATATTCATCGGACCGTCATGATGATTTGCATATCAGGAAGTAAAGTTTTCTGAAGGTGTAGAAAGTTTAAGTAGCATCTATACTTATAAAAGGAAGGTTTTGTCTGTACATTGGGTCAGAACTCTTTTAATGATATCTTCAATTGTTTCATACACCAGTGACAGAAAAATGTTCTGTATGTCTGTCCAGCCAGATTTAGTCGCAGCATCACACAAAACTGTACAGACTGTAATGAATCTCCTGCAGTCCTCAGATCTCTGGCTGAAGTTTAATCTGCACCATCAGTGAATCTTCATGTGGAGTAAAAGTGATGTTATGAACAGTTATGTGTGGGATTTAATAATCTACTTTACAATAATCTACTAATGCGCGACTGTCTCAATGTAAACAAACACCTGCACCAATAGATATTAATTAGAGAAGATAAAGTGAATATTTTTACTGGGATTAGTTCATATTCTCACGTTGGCTGAAATAACAGCGCTGAAGTGGTAGAAGTGAATTTTAACACGCCGGAGTCGTTTTAAGACAAAACTTCATCTTTATCTGATCGACTGTTTCCATTTCTCATCTGTGATTCTCTCTCCGATTACCGAACAGCGAGTGTATTTGTCTGAGCACCAAAGAAGTACAACTTAGTGTAAACAAGGCGTCAGATACTCGACCTTACAGAATGTGATTTTCTGTGTGTTAATAAGTGAGACAGAGAGACACACAGACATGTACGTGGACTTCAACCTCAAATAATAATAATATTATTATTATTATTATTATTATTATCACTCATTACATTAAAGATCAGCAGATTATTATTAGATTTAACTGTTTGTAGAAACTCTTTAACCGTCAGGGACGCGTCCTAACACTAGTCAGAAATAATTAAATGCAGCAACGAATGGATTTAAAAAGTATCAGGTGTCATAAGTGTAATTGTTGCTGATCACTTCAGTATCAAAGAAACTAAAGACTTCATGACTGAACACACTTATAGGAACTGAATCACTTAATTGTTCTGTAAAACATGCCCAGCGTGGCGCTCCTTGCAGGCGGGCGCGTCTCCTCTGGACGCCGCACATAGAGGATGCTCGGTGTGTGAAGTGGAGCAGTGTGACAGCAGCGTGGGGTTCGGAGGACATCCTGATGAGACGGGCGAGACCACGCTGGACGCCCTCATCATGAACGGGTAACGAGACTCACGCTTAGACTTTACTTCTGTGTTGGGTGGGGTGGGGGGGGGGGGGCGGCAGTCGTTTCTGTGGACACTGTACAAATCTTTATGCATGTAGAAGGGGGCAGATAGCTGGATATGGTGCTTTACGTAGACTCTGTTATAACCCCTTTGTATATTTTTACCCCAGTGACACGATGGAGGTGGGAGCAGTGGGAGACCTGAGGAGGGTGAAGAATGCAGTGGGCGTGGCTAGAGCCGTGATGGAGCACACGCAGCACACCTTCTTGGTGGGAGAGTCAGGTAATGTGATGTCATGATTATTCATTAACTCTTATTTGTGTACAGGAATATCCTTCCTCAGGAAGAGAACGCTACAGGAAGTCTTTTCTGCCAACTGCAGTTAGACTTGACAATAACTCTGTTATTGTGATGTCAGAGGAGGAGATCCCTCTACTGACACAGAGCAGACTCATATACATCTTCACTGCACTATGGTCACATCCTTCACTCACTGCATCCTCTCTTTTATTTTACTTGGATTCTGAGCATAATTCGTTCCAGGTGCGCGCTTGTATATTGAAACACTCGTATATCAAAGCAGAATCAGAATTTCCCCCTTAAAAAATAATGGAAACTTCAATAATTTTTTTCAACAATAAAATATTCATATAAAAATAATTAATACAAAATATTAAGTAAAAATAAAATAATTAATCTGCAGTTTAACTTTAAAAAGAATCGTAGCTGCAGTGATTGAGACCAGAGGGAGGAGAGGAGGATGGGGACGGCCGCTGTATAACTGTGCGTTCACAGCGAACGCGATGAGGGCGGCAAAGCGGCCGGAAGTCATTCATTTTCAATGTGAGCCGGCGGCGAAGAGAGTTATGAGCTATGAGCGGCAACCAATTAAATGTAGAGGTCCTCCTCTTGAGAGGATTCCGAGGAACGCAGTCCTGTAACTTTTGTTCAGGCTACATTATTTCCCAAGCGAGATTTGACACTTTCGCCGCGTTTGGTGTGAACACACAGTTTACAGAATGGACACTCACAGGCGCGAGGATGAGTCTCTGTTCTTAAACTGGTTGATTATACCAGTGAGAGACGAGCACTAAGACCCAGCAGGGGAGACGATTACCCACAATTCCGCAGCGCAAGAGAGAGAGAAATCATTAGCTCAGTTGTGATCACGTGACGCTCGGCGTCAAAACAAGAAGCGCATGTGTGATAGATGATACTTGGTGCTCGTTTTTCAAGTCAAAATGTATTAAAACTCTAATCTTTAACCGCGTTACTCACAATCCGAGGTTCCACTATATTAGTATTTGCTGGTTATATACTTACTGGTTCATTCTCTCCATTACTACTTACTGGTCCACCTTATGTACAGGTTTATTCCCACCGGTATGTACAATCATCATGCACATGTACATAGAAGCAGTATTTTAATATACATATGATTTGATGGCATGTTTACATCAATAACCTTAAATTGTTTCCTGCTGACTTGTTGTGTATGTTGTATAAACTGGCTGCTGTAAACATACAATTTCCCTTGAGGATTAATTATGTTCTCTCTCTCTCTCTCTCTCTCTCTCTCTCTCTATATATATATATATATATATATATATATATATATATTTTTTTTTTTTCCCTTCCCCACTCTTTTCTCCCACAGCGTCGGTGTTTGCTCAGGACATGGGCTTCACGACTGAAAGTTTGTCCACTCCTGAGTCTGTGAACTTGTTCTCCCAGTGGCTGAGTCAGAAATGCCAACCGAACTACAGGAAGGTGAGCAAGCGAGCAAGAACAGAGTTTAGAGAGGCCATTAAAGGTCCCATATCTTACTGATTCTTTAACTCTCTTTAACACACACACACACACACACACACACACACACACACACACACTCTGAGAGCTAAAGTTTTATACCTCACACGCCCTTTGTTTCACCCCATTTCCATGCCTCTTTTATGAGGTCAAATTAGTGCAGTGTTTCTGAGAAAAATATATATAGAGGATTTTAAAATCCATTCTTATGATTTATTAATTAAAAAGAAACTAAGCCAGGATCAAAATACATTAAAAATAAAAAAAATTAAATATAAATCAAGAAACAGAGAGATTAAAAAATGTTAAAGAAATATTTCAATCCAAAGAGAGAGAAGAGCGACGAAATGCTTATTGATTTACTGGAATCACACACACGGCCTTCTTTAAGCATTTTTCTGTGTTAATGATGTCAGTAAAAATTAGATTCATATTTTTTTAACAGCTCACAACCGTTTTTTAACGTTTTTTAGTGTTATTTCACTTATTTCACTTATTATTCATAATTAAATATTAATTATAAATAATTAAAAATCAAATTATTAGGATTAAATAGTTTTTTTTTTGCTTGTTTGTTTTTTTTTATTCAGTGGATACATTTTTTTTGGTGTCTGAATTTTCAGAACGTTTCTCCGGATCCGTCCGTGTCGTGTGGGCCGTATAAACCCCGAGCTGAAGTGAAGCCGAGGCAGAAGCGGGGACTCGTTGACCCTCGCTCCCATGATACCATCGGTAACCTCGTTATTATATAACACTACACACACACACTCTCTCTCTCACACACACACACACACACACACACACACACACACACACACACACACACACACACACACACACACACACACACACACACGCGAAGTTCCACATCACACTTCAGATTAGCACTGCATGTCATCCTGAATCACTGTGAATCATTTGTAATGACTCTGAATCACTGTGAATCATTTGTAATGACTCTGAATCACTGTGAATCTTTTGTAATGACTCTGAATCATTGTTCTGATCAGGAATGATTGTGATTGGACAGACCGGTCAGGTGGTTGCTGCGACGTCTACAAACGGAGCGTCTTATAAAGTTCCAGGGTGAGTGACAGAATTGTATTGTAATTACAGTTAAATAATTATTTATTTAGTTTTTTCATTTGTTGTATTAATTTGCATTAGCAGCAATATTTTATTAACCCTTTATTTGTAACATTTTGTGATTTCGAGCTGTTGTAAATAAAAATGGTCGTGTTTCTCCAGTCGTGTCGGAGACTCTCCGATTGCCGGAGCCGGTGCGTACGCAGACAGTTCAGTAGGGGGCGCTGCAGCGACCGGTGACGGTGACACCATGATGCGTTTCCTGCCAAGGTTTTTTTTTTTTTTTTTTTTTTTTACTGTTACAAGACCACAGAAATAAGAGTTATTTAATTGTTTATATTAGTGTAAGTGTTTAATTGAGATGAACTCTGCAGTGACTTTAGAAACACAACTTGCCCACAATGCACTGCTCCATCCCAGATACTCCTCACAACGTTTTATTAACATGCCTAACTTTTTTTTTCTTGACTAACAAGCTTTTAGTTTTAATCCTAACTGATAAAAGTAGGTTAGTAGATAAAAGTAGATCTCAGAATATTATATGGAATATTTACATCTAATTAAATGGAACAAACAAATTATGTTTAGAAATACATTCCTAAAACAATATAAACAAAGTCAATTGATTGGTTAATTAATAAATTTGGTAATTAGAAGGTAAATGAAGCTGCCTCTTTAGGGAAATTGTCAAAATATCTTAATGGGTGTGGTGATGGGTGTGACCCCCCCCCCCCCCCCCAACGCTCTTCTCTGTGTGACTGTGGACAGTTTTTTGGCGGTGGAGTTGATGAGGTCGGGGGCCGAGCCCACCGCCGCCTGCCAGACCGCCATCTACAGGATGAAGAAGCATTACCCAGAAGTCTTTGCGGCAGTCATCTGTGCCAACATCACGGGCGGATTCGGTGAGTTTAAGACTCTTCATAAAAAGATATTCAGTTACTTCAGAAAGCTTCACCGTCTCACCTGCGTACAGTCTGTCAGTCAATACTATAGTGTTACAAAAATAAACAAAGAAAAATATAAATTTGTTTTTTTAAATAACTTTTCTGCAGTTTTACTGACATTTATGGAATAAGATCTCAGAATAAAAAAAAATACTTAATGACTGCATTATTAAAAAAAATACCTTTTGAGATATTTACTAAATGCTTAATGAAAAGTTAATGTATAGTTTACAACAGTTAATATTTTTTAACTTGTGTATAATAAATTTATTTGGTTTAACTGAAAGTTATTAGGTCCTGAACACTAAGTTTAACTTAAGATTAAACGCTCTGATCGAGCTGATGTGTGAAAGTTTGTGCAAAAGCTGCTTATTGATAAATGATTAAAAACAGGCGAGTGTTCTACTGTACGATTACTGGGCATAAATATAAATATGCTAATTTTATATTAAAATAGCTTTAAGAACTTTCAGCGTGATATTTAAGGATGGAAATGTTACAAATAAAAACACTTAATTTAACAGTAACATATATTTTTTTGTTTGTTTGTTTTTTATGTTGATTTTCGTGTTTGCGTAAACCGCTAGATATTGACAGATTATGGGTGGGGGAAACTCTTTAATACATTAAGACATGAATACATAATACTTTTATAAACTGTTTTAAAGAAAAAAACAAGTTGCTTTCATAAAATGTAATTTTGTTATTTAAAAATGTTATTATTTAGGTAATTAAATGTAAAAGACACTCTGCTAACAAATGTACCATGAAGTTGTAATTTATAAAATACTTTGTATTTAAATAAAATGAATTGAATTATAGCAGGAAAAAACTCTGCTTAAATAATGTAATATAAAGAACAACTAAAGGTAATAAAGCAGATGTTTTTTGTTGGAATTATATTTTATGAGATAAATGTTTATTTATGCGAGTATAAACACTGTTTGTAATATTTGTTTGTTCTTTTAAAGGTGCAGCGTGTAATAAAATCTCAGGATTCACGCAGTTTCCCTTCAGTGTGTTTAATCCTCACAGCAACAAACCTCAGCTGCACAAAGTCGACTGTGTGTAGCACTGATCTCTCTCCACACACACACACACACACACACACACACACACAAGCACAGACGTTCAAGCACATGTTTAATTATGACTTGTTTGTAAATTATGATGTAATTATAAAACTTAATAAATATTTTTTTCCAGTCTCGGAGGGAAATTACTTTATTTGAGGAGTCGGAAAAATGTACATTAATATTATTATTATACAACACATTTAACATAATTAAATGTATTTTGTTTTTGATAGTTCTTTTGACTTTTTTCAAAATACTTTCATACAAATGAAAAAAAAACGTGTCAAATGCTGTACATTCCTTTTTTATTTTTTATTTTTATAAATTGAAAATAGAAATGAATGGAGACTTTGTATTGATTATTGATTAGAATCAAAGAAAGCAGCTCCATTAAAGAAAGGTGATGATTTTTTTTTTAAAAAGTATATGTTTGTATATTTGAGTGAAATGTTTATGATGAGGTAATGCACTGTGTCGGATGGAGCAGTGTGTGCGTGTGTGCGTGCGTGTGAGAGAGAGAGCAGTTGATTGGTTCAGGACGTTTTCTCCGCCCACTGAAAGAACTCGCACTGCTTCCCCTGCTTCAGTGGACACACGTAAAACTGTCTCCCGTTATTCGGTAGGGATGTAGTGCCACTGCTGCAATGAGAAATCAGATTTATTCTGAAATATAAAGACAGCAGGAAGTAGTGCACACTACACAGGGGATTTAAACACAGCCTCACCCTGAAGTGTGCTCATCCTGCTCCTCTCCTGTCTCCGTCTTCCTCCTCTTACTGGGAATGCTGGGCAACCCAGGCGAGGCTCGTTTGGAGACATGAACTCCCGTCGGTCGTGTCCCGATCCCAGCAGTGCTGGAGTCACTCCCTACGCCACCCCTGCGGGTGGCGCTGTGGCTCGGGGGTGTGGCTGGTCCGGAGGCGAGGTCGGACAGGACGAGGGTGGTGTTCCCAAACGCCGCTCTGCGGTGGAGCTTCACTTCCTGCTGCGGTTTGGAGAAGGCGTTGTGAGGGAACCGGATGAGTGCACTAAAGAAGGGAGGATCCTTCAGTGTTTCTGTACGACCTGCAGAGACAGGGTGAGACACGGAGGAATAAAGACAGGAGTGTGTTAGTCTCGTTACAGAGTGATGAGACACCACCGAAAAAACTAAAGGACAGAATCCAACATGACTGCAATGAAACAGAGGGTTGATCAGTAAGGAAGTGGACTTTGCAGTTTAGTGTGTGTGTGTGTGTGTGTGTGTGTGTAGTTTTTCTTCTCAATTGTTGAGAGACTCACTCAGTGGGCGGGGACTCATGCACGCCTCACAGAACCTGCTGATTGGTTGGTTAATCAGAGTGCACAGGTCACATGACCACTCTTCTTCCTCTTTCATGGCGGACCGGTCCACATCCTGTGCGGGTTTCTGACTCGCGCGTCTCGAGGGCGTATTCAAGCCGGGGAGTTTACTGTGACACCCCAGAGCATCGTGTGAGTGTGTGTGTGTGTGTGTACACAACGTAAAGCTTTAACAGGAAGCCAGTCTGACCAGAGGGCGTCTCACCTGATGTCGATTTCAGTCGGATCTTCAGTCTGGCAGCGCGAGCAGAAGTACGTCATCCTGTTATCGTTGCCCAGACGACACACGGTGACCACGCCTCCGCACTGACCGCAGCTGGAGCGCTTGTACACCTTACAGTACTTACTGAGCGCTGAGCCCCTTTTACGACACTGATACACAAACAGTTTAAAAAGATCTGCTGTTGCTATGACGATGCACCAGAACTGCACTGATGTCACTCAAATGTGGTTTGTAACCGAGACACTGGTGTTGTGTTGGATACTGTTTAGGTGAAAACAATCTGAGATCGTATAACAATTAGGAAATTCAATCCGCGTGTGTGTGTGTGTGTGTGAGATTAGGAGTTAATTACGTCACTGCACACAGTTTCCCCAGAATAATTTAACAAGAACCTGATAAAAGAGCATCGAAAAGTCTCGCGTCATTTTCACCAGATGCTGGATGAGTTCAGGATGCAGCTGATTCACCTGCGCACGCACGCACACACACACACACACACACACACAGGTTTATAAGATTACTTACACCTAAGTGAAGGAGGTGAAGTCACATGGCACAAACACAGGATCATTCAAGGAAAGTTTTCATTTGAATTATTAATCTCATATCCAGATTCCTGTAACTCTCTCTAGTGTTTACTGCTAAATACTCTGTACAGATAAACACACACACACACACACACACACACACACACACACACACACCATCAGTGCTAAGTACACATTAAAAATATTAGGTAAATATTATTTCATATAATTTTTTATAATGTTTTATTATATTAAGAGCAGTGCTATACGCTTATATGAATAATGCATTATTTAGTTTAATAATAAATTAATAATTCAACAATACTGAACTTGTGCTGGAATAAATTTTTTAAATGGTATAAGAAACAAAAACATAAACAGTAAAACTTGTGTTCTTTTTGATATGACTGTATATTGCCAAAAGTATTGGCCCTCCTGCCTTCACATGCATATGAACTTGAGTAACCCCCAATTCTTAGGGTTTGATATGATGTTGGCCCCGCCCCTTTTTGCAGCTATAACGGCTTCAAATCGTCTGTGAAGGATTCCCACAGGGTTTAGGAGTGTGTTTATGGGAATTTTTGACCATTCTTCCAGAAGGACATTTGTGAGGTCATGTTGGACATGAAGTATGATGTTGAAGTAGGCGTGGCTCACAGTCTCCGCCCTAATTCATCCCAAAGGTGTTCTAAGGTCAGGATTCTGTGCAGGTCAGTCATGTTCTTCCACACCAGACTCACTCATCCATGTCTTTATGCTTCGTGCTCTGGTGTCGGTCAACAAGACTCCAGGTTCACTAACACCTGACTCTGGTTGGCTTTATTGAGGTCATTAACTTAAGGGCTCACATACTTTTTCTAACAGCACTGTGAGGTTTTTATGATTTGTTCGCAATAAAGACATAAAAGATCAGAATTGTTTGTGTTATTATTGTAGGCACATTATATTTGTCAATACTCTTGATTTAAATGAAGATGGGATCACATTCAATGACAAATGCAGAAAAAAGGTTCACAATTTTTTTTTGCCACTGCGTGTGTGTGTGTATATTAAATAAATAAATTCTTGCTGATTGCTGATTCTTGGTGTGTGTGTATTTCCCCATTAGTTTTTTAAAACTGTATTATTTCCTAACCTTGACTGCAGGATTCAGTGCGCTGAGGACGAGCGCTTCGTTCTTGATGATGTTCCCGACTCCGGGGAGGACCGCCTGATCCAGCAGAACGTCACACACACTGCGGCCGCGCTCCCTACACACCGCCTCCACCGCAGCACACACACTGAAACTGGGAGAGCAGACGTCCAGACATGCCATGAGACGCACCTTCTCCATGCAGTCCTCCGAGAGTCTACACACACACGCACGCACACACACACCATGAGAATCAGCAAGAATTAGTTATTTTATTACTTACATACACACACGTCAGTAAGAGAGTGTGTACCTGGTCTCAGCAGTGGTGCTGTAGAAGCTCAGCGTGTCCTCACTGAGGGAGACGACGAGACTTGGAGGATTTCCTCTACTGTCTTTTCTCTCTGCTGTGTTTATACGCATCGAACCGTCCATCCCGAAGTGCAGCCTAACACACACACACACACTGCATTGAATTAGTAGTTACACACACACAGATTAAACACCGTCATCTCTGATTCAGAATATTCTGTGTAAAGAAACAACATGGGATGATTATGTAAATGAAGCAGTTTTATCTTTTTATCTCACAGTGAGGCGGAGCTCTGATCTGATTAATCAAGAGGTGTGTGTGTGTGTTTCTATAGTAACGGAGAATGTATAACAAAACACCCTATAAAATATAAGACTAAAGTTAAAATAAAGATTTTTTTTGTTTGTTTTAGGTTCTGTGATGTTTATTTTTATTTATGTAAGGAGTCTCTGGTGTCAGTGCTTTGGACAAAGGAGCTCACATCAAGACCTTTATTATGTAATATATATGAAAATAATAATTCTAGCTCTAGGTTTGATGAAAAACGCTACACACACACACACACACACACACACACACAGTGCATGTTTGTGTTCTCAGTTTCTATCATTTTTAGATATACAGAATTTTTTTTCTCTGTAATTTATTTATTTTATCTCTGATGACACCAGTGTGTGTGAAGTGTGTAATAAATATCCAACTCAAAATAATTTAGTGTTAAAAATAATCCCATGTTCATTCACACACAATAATGATCAGTGAATGAAGAGCGCTTTAATAAATTTATTTATTTAGGTACCTGAGCGCTCGGACTCCGAAGTACATGAAGAGCTCTTTCCCCAGAGTCTGCACTCCGGTGTACTCACAGCCTCTGAAACACTGGAACACATCCCCCTGAGCACCGCCACCACGGGGCTGGAAACACACACACACACACACACACACATCTTGTGATGTTCTCGTGCTGTGATTGTTTAGAACTTCAGCACTGCTCTGTTAATTCTGCGCTCTAGAACCACGGTTCCTGCTCTCAGACCTGCACACGTTAAATAAAATCATAACTGCACACTGACAGTAGAAGTAAGAGTCTCTACAGAAAACTATTATACATGAGGTTATTTTTGGTCCTCACTTGAAAATAGCTGCAGTACTTAGCAGGCCACGCCTCCGTGTCCAGCAAAATGATGTGTATCTCAAGAATGACCTTAGGTCTTCTTGAGGGACAGGACTTTAAATAATCTGTGGTGCAAACCCATAACCTACCGGTTCACGCACAGATCTAACTAAGAGATAACCAGGACAAACCAATGTAAAGGCAGGTGAAGACCGTCTAATTATTCATCATTTTTGCCAGTGTTTATGGGCCGAGGTGGACGACGGCTGGTCATTTTTTAAAAGTGTCTCTACGAAGGAAAGGAAAAAGTTTACTAGAGCAGTGGTTCCCAACTTTTTTCCTTTCTGTCTTTGAGACATTTTAAAAATGACCAACCATCAGAACCCGTTTCACAACAGGCACAAATCATGAGAAACGTCTGCATTAATGGATGTTAATGATCATTTTATTACCATTTACACACTGTGTTATTAGACACCAAACACCAGTCATTTCTGAGACTGAGAGTCAGTCAGACACACACACACACACACACACACACACACACACACACACACACACACACACACACACACACACACAGTGTGAGTGTTTTAATTCCTGTCACTCTCACTGCAGGAGGAACTTAGTAGGACAAAACTCCCCCTGGTGTCTGAAAGATGTACTGCATATAAAATCTCCCTCAGACCTGAGGGGGGTCCGGAGTACACGAATATTCTAGAACCGTAGTCCAATACTGAGAGTCTAACACACACACACACACACACACACTGACCGTGTTTCCTGAGATCTGCAGCACTTTCTGTCCTCTCGTCACACGGCAGTTGAGTTTCTCTCCGCTCAGTGTGCAGCCCGGACCCTCCACCATCTCCACACACACACACACACACACACACACACACACACACACCAAGGAATAATAATAATAATAATATTAATATAAACGGAGTGTGTGTTAAACCCGAAACTCGGTTCAAACACCCCGCCAAACCGCTCACTTCCGCGCATGCGCATAAAAACCGACGTAACGTCACGTGACCAATACAATACACTCTTTTACGATTGTTTACAGAAAAAGTTGATTATTATAATTTTTTTCATTGCAAAAATAATTTTAAAAAGAATCAAATGTAAGAGAAAAAACATTACGTTATAATAATAATAATAATAATAATAATAATAATAATAATAATAATAATAAACACTGAAAACTGTCTAAATGCTAAATGTCCCAGTTCTGTGTTTATATCTTTATACAGTAAATAAAAGAAAGGTGTGTTCTGTACATTGGGTCAGAACTCACTATTTCACTGATATCTTAATGTGTCATACACTGGAGGACCAGAAACCAGTCTCAGAAAAATGTTCTGTCTGTATGTCTGTATGTCTGTCCAGCCAGCTTGTGTCACAGCATCATATAAAACTGTCTGGACAGAATTGACTGAATCTCCTGCAGTCCTCAGATCTCTGCCTGAAGTTTAATCTGCCCCATCAGTGAATCTACATGTGGAGTAAAAGTGATGTTATGAACAGTTATGTGGGGGATTTAATAATCTACTTTAAAATAATCTACTAATGCGCTGCTGTCTCAATGTAAACAAACACCTGCACCAATAGATATTAATTAGAAAAGATAAAGTGAATATTTTTACTGGGATTAGTTCATATTTTCACTTTGGCTGAAGTGGTATAAGTGAATTTTAACACGCCGGAGTCGTTTTAAGACAAAACTTCATCTTTATCTGATCGACTTTTTCCATTTCTCATCTGTGATTCTAATAATAATAATAATAATAATAATAATAATAATAATAATAATAATATCACTCATTACATTAAAGATCAGCAGATTATTATTAGATTTAACACTTTAACTGTTTCTACAAACTCTTTAACCGTTAACGACGCGTACTAACACTAGTGAGTTAATGAAATTCAATAAATGCAAAGAATCTCTTAGGAACAGCCTTCCGCATGATTTGATTTGGCCACAAGATGGCGATGTGACCGTCATTACCGCTACAGAGCGCGTGTCTGAACTGGAGAATTATCTCCACATCTGAAATATCGATTTATCTGATTGTTATTAAAGTGATTGAAAATGTGAACTGATAATGATCAGTAAAATTATTCCAAAAACATGTTAATCTGCATTACTTTACCTTCAGCTCACGCTGGAGACGAGTGTGTGATGGTGTACTCCAGGCTAAAGCACAGGCCGGTGTGTGTGTTTTAGCCACATTAGCTTCACAAAACTCTCATTTCTGAGACGGAGGGACGTCATGGACATGTTTGAATGAATGATGGTTTAATGCTGGGGTTTTATTTCACACATAATCTTAAAACATGTGGAACATTTGGCACTTTCACCAACTCAGAGTGCCTGCTTAGTGCTCTCTCTCTCTCACACACACACACACACACACACACACACACACACAGGACGCATGAGATTTGTACATTCCATGACATTGATTTATGATTCCAGAAGGACAAATATTTTAATGCAACAGCGTGACAAGGCCAGAAATGAGCGTACTTCCTTTCCTGGAATATGAATTGCATCGTGCTAACGTGTGTGTGTGTGTGTGTGTGTGTGTGTGTTTCAGTCCTGCACTCAGACATCTCCAGATGACTCTGGATGGAAGGAATGGTGTGTCGTTTCCCTCAGCCGTTCTTCTCCTTCCTGTCCGAGCTTTCCCTGCTTGTTTGTCTTCCTGTCACGGCGACATCATTTCCTTTAAGAACGTTACCAGACGTGTAAAAGCAAAGGCTTGTGTTTGTGTCAGAACATGGCATGAGCTGATGATTGATCTACAAAGCGCAGAGATTTCTCCCCTGACGTCACGATTTACTGGTCCTGTGAGGAGCTGAAGTGAAACATTTGCAGAGTCGTGACCTTACATGACCTCAGTCTGACCCTGGTGAACTCTACCAGGGTCTGATGCAGGAGACTGTCTCAGCACACAATGTCTCCACCAGTCTCAGATAGGGGCGGGGCCTATGTAGAGCTAAAAGATGAAAAGTGATTTTTTAAATTTCATGAAATCACAAACTTTGATATTTCAGGTTTAAATTTACTCTGATATTATACACTCATTAATTATCATTATACACTTATAATTTTTCCTTTAGTCTCACTAGGATTTATTACAAACTTGTTAAGAATCTTTACAGGAGCAGATGAAAGAAAGTTTTTATAGATTTATTAATATTCATTTTGAACCAAAATATTAAAGTTAAAAATAACATAGTGCTAAAAATTAACTGTGATGTGCAATGAGTGTGTGATGTGTGGTGTAATTGTATAATGAGTGTGATGAATTAAGAGTGTGTGATGAGTGTGTGATGGGTGAAGGGTGTGTAATGATTTTGTGATGTGTAATGAGTGTGCAATAAGTATGTGATGTGTGTAATGAGTGTGTGATGTGTGTGTGTGATGAGTGATAACATGTGCACTGTTCCTGTCCCATCCTACCATGCTCTCATTTTGCCCTGCCCTCTCTCACATTGCCACACCCTCTCTTACATTGCCCCTAACTTTTACATTCCCCCGCACTCACTTACATTCCCCCGCCCACTCTTACATTGCCCCGCCCTCTCTTGTATTGTCCCGACCTCTCTTGCATAGCCCCGCCCTCTCTCACGTTGAATGAGACGACAACAGTGGGAGAGAAATGGATAAAAACAGGTAGAGAAGACATGAAGGAGAGATAGAAAGAAGAAGAGAGAAATTTTGGATGAATGGAGTGAGGGAGGGGAAGAGAACTGGGTGGAAATACCCACACACACACAGACACACAGACACACAGACACACACACACACACAGACACATAGAAAGAAGTTAGTGCACACAAGAAGTCAGTCAGAAGATTCTCCTCTTATCCCTCTGTCTCTCTCTCTCTCGCTTAATTTCTCTCTCCATTTGACATTTGATTTCTCTCTCTCTGTCTGCTTATGATCTCTCATTTAATTTTTCTTTCTTAGCTTCCATGTCAGTTTCCCTTCTTCTCTCCTCATTCCATTTTTTCCGTTTCTTCCTCTCTCTCTCTCTCTCTCTGTTTAACAGAAGAGTCTTTATGAAGTGCAGCGTGTCAGCATAATTGCTCCACTTCATAACTAAGCATGACCTGGTTTTTCCTTCTGTCCACTCTGTCTCTCTGTCTCTCACACACACACACATACACACACACACGACCCCAAATGAACTTGGTTGCAGTAGGCTAAACCCCTCATTAAGTCGTATGTCTCTCTCTCTCTCTCTCGCCCTTCTGGTGTGTGTGTGTGTGTGTGTGTGTGTGTGAGAGAGAGAGAGAGAGAGAGAGATGATTTCAGGAGTAGGATGGTGACATTTACACCCAGTGCATAGTATATAGTTTTCTAACCCAGATTACGATGTAATAAGTAATACGATGTAAAAGGGTTTTGATAATTTGACAGATTTAATAACTATTAATCTGGCAACCACATTATATATCTTGTAATATATTTGGTATGTACAGTACATGTTTCTAATATACAAGCTCCGCCTTCACACAGTAGAACACACCCTCTTCTGAGTCTGATGCTGAGGAAGAAAAATGTAGAATTAATTAAATGAAAAAAGGTTATTTCACTTAAATACATTTAATTATTAATGATATTTATTTAATGATATATTTTCCTTTGATATTCACTAGTGAGTCTGTGTGTG